>DWDT01002501.1:0-13632 GCA_018245595.1 Microceris scylla | reverse complement strand
TTAACCCTCTCAATATGAGAGGAGACCCGTAGTCCAACAGTGGAATTGTAATGGGTTGAAAAAAAAAACAAAAAAAAAATAGAACACTTGAAAAAAAATCCTGAATTTCTTAACTACATTTAATTAATTAATTAATACATTTGTTCTAATACATCACGAAGTATTGAGGACATTATTAAGATATTGTATCTCATATCTTTTTCTTTATTCCGCCCTTTTTACCTTTCGAGGATAGTATTGTGACTGTGACAATAAAATGGATCATTTGCCCGTTGTTTTTTCCAAACAATCCTAAGAAAGAGCAAGTAAACAACAGTGCATAAGAATAAAAGAAACATGTTTACAGACAATTATTACAGATAACAAATCTCTCGCCGTTTATCGACTGTAGTTTGGACGGGTTGTCGATGTTGGGTTTTGTTCGCGAAAGTGGAAAATTCCATGTCCTGGATACAATATAGATTACAGTTTAACGTGGTTATCAAGTGTTTACTAACACAGTTTAAAGCGTCAACACTGATTTGGAAGGTTTACCATGTTTCGTCACTTCACCTAATTTTTTGTCCAACTCTTTAAAACCTGAGTAGATTATGTGCGCGATACGGCAATTATTTTATATGTAGCTGGTTTTTCTTTTTCATAAGACATGAGCATTATTCTCCATTCTGCCTGCGTGTTTATTAGTTTATTGTTACTTATATAAAGTAACATAATTATATACCTGCAATTTCTCTTTATAACAGGATGATCATTCTTCTCAATGCTGTCGATTTTTGCAAGGCCTAGGGCCTTTTGGCTGGATTTAAAAATGAGTTTTATTGCTATTTCGTATGTGGGAGGAAGCGGTCAGAAACGTTTGTATTTGTAAAATGACTGACAACGGTCACTACAGAGCTGAGTGACCGGGTTTGTTAGCACGTATAAAGTAATTAACAACCCACAAGAGCAAGTAATTAATGAGCATTATTGATAAAGGTAACAATTGTAAATGTGCCTTGTGTAGGTTTCTGTAGACATGAACTTACGTCAAACACACTTAGGGCGTATTCGTCAAACATATTGTTTAATTGGAGATCTTTCAAATAAAAAACGTTTTAAAATTATTTTATTTTAAACTCACTTAAATAAAATCTTTAAATTTTTTTCCTGAAAAAACTTTTATCACACTTTAATCAGACATAAACCTAAAATATACGGCCTCAATAAACCACAGAATCGCGACGTACTCGGACAATACGTACGTACAATGTACATTACACAATAATTGCTAAATAGTAAATAAACGGCTATGTATTCACATAAATATGACATGCAATAGAAACAGGTCGGGGCGCGGAAACAGGTGCGCCTGCTGGAAGAAGTATGACGCAAGCCGAGAACACGTTCTGCATACTGGATTACTAATTGATGGTTACATTATTTATATACTTATGTTTGTATTGTTGAGAATGATGTACGCAGGCACACACAGACAAGAACATATACTGCGACTGAACTAGCGAAGGCAAGTCGAGATATCAGATTTAGGTATTAGGTTATGGTAAACACTAAATGAGGCTGTAAGGAAGGGGTTCCAACCACCATCTCAGGAGCCCAAGGCAACCTCACTTGCATGTGGTGCACCCTGCTATAACAGACGAGGCTCTGGCGACCGGCTGATTGCGGTAGAGCGCAGCCTAAATAGGCACGGCTTAATGCCCTAGCCGCCGACGGGCAGCAGCGTCGGCTGTGCGAAAAACTGTGCCCTGCGATCTCCAACCCGCATGCCCAGCGTGGAGACTACGGGCATAAACCCCCTTTTGGGGAGGCCTATGTCCAGCAGTGGACTGAGATAGGCTGATGATGAAACACTAAATAATTTTCATTCAAATGTTATACATGGAATGAACGCAAAGTAGTTGGCAATGATAACCGAGGCATTTCAGAAGTCTCAAAATGCATGTTGAATATTTAGAATTCTAGTTAATCTTTAGTTATAAATATCTAGAATCAGTGTTGAAACATCATGGGAATCCATGCTTAGTAACCTGGGTGATACTAGTGATCAATAAATAAGACGTGAATAAATTAACCACAATTCAAACAGTGTTTATTAGACAGACGCAAATTTCCTAATTCCTATAACGAATTATTTCTATGGACATCAGAGTCTTATTAAACTCAGATCTTTGTTTTGGTATATTGATCGAATAAATAAACAAAAACTTTAAACTTCTGTAAATTTCAGAACGTAGTGTTTCAAAAAAAATTTCTTCTTAATTCTATCAATTGCTATAATATTTTTATCATTATCACAGATTTCTAGTCATTAATGTCATAAAATCGACTCCAATTAATTCCTTACGTGACGCATATTAGGAGTATAGCAGAAAGAGCGGGAATAACGTATAAGTTAAAGCAAGTCATTGCAAAATAAGTTACGATATTCGAAGACAGTATGTCGACTCTCAGTATTACATGCTTGCAATAGTGTTGCCACATTTAAATCAATTTATTTACATGACTAAAAGGCAAAGTGTTTTTAATATTGGCGTTGTTTTAATTTTATCGTACGTTAGGGCGATATTTTTGTATTGTAGGGGCAATATTGTAATAATAAAAAACCACTAGATAACTTAAGACTCTGAGTGATATCTATTTGACTACCCTTGGCTAAATATGAATACATTAAAAGCGTCGAAAAACTATTGTGCATTCCTCAGTGGAATACCACAATTTAAACATTAATTATGCATCTTTAAAATTATTCATTTTAACATTACAACAACAGCCATTCATAATTTTAATACTTATCCTGTTGCAATTATTATTAATTAAATTTATTACGAAGTAGTAAAACGAATAGTTGTTCTACTTTTAAACATATTATCCGTTGCTTAAATCATACATTGTGCGTAGTAATATTAGAGGAAATAGTAAATATAAGGTATTAGCAATATTCCATGTTAATGCTTACGTATGGCAATACAGCGCAGATCACTATTGCATGCGTATATCTGTACTCATTGTGGAATGCAGATCGTACACTTGTGTCGTAATAAGCGCTCGAGTTCCTGCGAATTGAGTGTCGCATGGTGACTGCTTTAAATTTGTTTCATCGATAATCAAGTTGTGGAAAATAAAAGAAATTCTACTTTGTTAACTTTAAAATTAAATGCGATGGTTTATTTTCTAAATATAGATTAAGATTTTGTATGAATATCATTAATGGTGGAGGAATTTTATGATAACAGGTACTACTGGCCGAAAAGTGTTCGAAATTCAAACTTAACTCATAAACATTTGAAGCTTAATGTTATTGAGGTTCTTATAACAAATAGCACATCTTCATTAATATTTTCTCTGTGTTAATTTTTTATCACAGACTATTATGCGTATATTATATGTATACGAGTATATACAATAAATATATACATATTTCTGTAGGTATATTAAATACCTTAGCTCCATGTAAAAAATCCTAAAACACATTCAGTACTAGCCGAAAAATTCAGTCCGTAGCGATAACAAAATATATCGAAATTTCGAAAAATGTAAATCTAAATGCATAATGACGCTGGCCGGTCAGTTTGCAAGTGCCACAGGAATGCAGATGCAGCTGTGTCTGACGGAATGCAGAGTATTCATGACAGCTCTGATACCACAGATCGCACTTGCCACAAGTGATTATGTAACCCAACTAGCCAGTACCATACATTTTATTTAGTATTCAATAATATTGCTCATTATGTATATATTATTATTATATAAGCATATATTTACGTAAGCTTACCACTTTTTGCAATGTGAATGTAAATACGATTAATGTGCTGACAATTTTAAAAGATAATTTATATTTAAAAATTCTTACTTGAATTTTCATTTATCCGTATTGGTTTTACTTTCTTCGTGTAATTACGTGTAGAGATTACAGTGATCCATCAAAATTAATTTCTTGCATTTTAGTGTCAAATCAAATCTGAAGTTATACATAAGCATGTGAAGCGAAATTAAAATGTCCTTTATATTTATAAATTTCCACACTTCGATTGGTTTCTTAGTACAGTGGTTAGTGAACTTGACTGTAACTCCGGCGATTATGGGTTCGATTCCCACCACCACAAAGCAAATATTTTAGCCTCCCACCACAAAATAAATATTCGGGCGATGAACGCAAGTGTTTTTCCTGTGTCTGATTGTAAAAAATATCTATCTAACTATACAGTTATTTTTCATCAGCCGTCAGGTTACCATAACACAAGCTCTCTTGATGCTTACTTTGGGATCATATTGCCGTGTGTGGAAATGTCAAAAATGAAAATACAGACATAACAGCTACTAAAAACACTTATAAACTAACAGCGCCATCTATGCCTGATAAAGGTACTTCAAACTTGAATGCGAGTAAGATGTTAACTTCGTCAAAGTTACATGGAAATGAGAGGTTAACCTGTCATGCTTCAAACTCACATTTATATAAGAGTCGTCCTTGCTGAGCTCGGGCTTTGTGAACTCGGCGTGCAGCACGTGCGTCTTGCCGCCCAGTGGCAGCGTGGGCGCCTCGTGCTGCCAGCCGCGTTCCTCCTGCCGGAAGCCGGGGTTGTCGAACGCGAACTCGTCCTTCACCGACTCTGGGTCCGTGCTGAACACCAAATGCTTTCCTGTCGACAAGGACAAAAAAAAATTATGAAGATACAAAATAATTTGTTTCCTGAGCATAATCGTGCAATCAATGATTGAAGAGTAAAGACTAATAAGAACTTAAGCGATTTTGAAAATAATGAATTAATGAGGACAAATGAAACAACTCAATGAACACTCAATGTTAAAATTAAACAAAAATTCAAATTATCTAATAAATAGATAAGTGTTTACATAAATAAATAAATATTTAAATGTAACGTTATTAAAATGAAAACAAATGAAGTAAAACGAAGGAATTCAAATAATTTATTTCCCTATTTATTGCGAACGTTACAACAAATTTCCGCATGTTACGGTTGGAACTAATATTATAATACTTCGATAACGTTATGTATGAAAATTGTAACATGGACACCTTTGTAAACATTAACACACGCGATTTCATGCGTCAGGTCTGTAAAAATAGATATTTTACACATGGTGCTCTCTGCTTACACCGTTAAGTAACTGGCGTGATGGTATAATAGTAGTAAACTCGAATTCGTCTGCGTTGTAAGTGAATAATTACGAGTTTATAGCTATTATTTATCCTTAATTTAACTTGAAGGGTATTTAAAAAACCTACTTGAATAGTAACAAGTTATACCGCTTGCTATTTTAAAGTTCTAGCTATCTCTATATGAAAAGTTTAAACAAAATCAGTAGAACACAAAACATTAATAAGAAAATACAAACACACAAGCGGACATACTCATTTATTATATAAATATCGTTTATTATATTCAGGGTAATAACTATTACGTGTTTCACATATCTATACGAAATAATTTATTGGTTAAGTGTGAAAATATATAGTTATGATTTAAATTGACTAACTTATGACATAAACTTAGATATATTCTAATAACAGTTACGTTGCAGCTTTGGGTTCGCAATTAACATTCTTATTTATTTGCTTTCGTAGCAAAACCGAAAGTCACTTCCTTGTGTGGTAGGTGTTCGACCGCTAAAGATGAACGAGCAGCGAGATGAAATAGAATTACACTATATGATTGTGTTTTTAATCATTTATTGACTGGTCAGTATCAATCGGTACAAAAATAAGAAAATGTCGAAGAATACCGTACACTTTAGAGTGGTAATATTTTCGAAACCTGCAAGCCTTCTGCACAAATCCGCATTTTCTGCCTTTATGTGAATGATGTGTGTTCTACGCAGTTGAAGTCTGACAAGCCGCGCTTAGCTAGCCTAGCAGACCATTTCGTTAAAATTTTTTCATTGTTAGGAGATACTTGTTATCAACGACGAAAAGATAAAAAGTATATTACAATATTATTTGAAAAGGAAAAAGGGATAACAAATGAATACAGAAATACGTGCTAGGTATAGACGAGGTATAGACATTAAAAGATAGATAGGTGTCAAAGGCATACCTGTCAAAACCAGTAACAACAACAAGTTTATTGGTCTAAGGCATAAAAACTTTTCAACATAAAATTAATCATCAACGGCGCATCTTGCCTTATATATTTTTATTTTCCTTGACAGATCATTTATAGTATTCGCCATTTAAAGATTACGTTTATGTACTAATGTTTAAGATTTAAATATACATATTTTTTCGCTTAACAACAACTAATCGAACAAGTGAATAAACTTAAACGTTATTAATTTACGGTGAAAGCGTTCAACTCCGCTCTTTACAATTTTATCTATCAGTGCTATCATTGAATATCGATACTAAGTTATGAAACCCGTTTTTAATAATCGTTTTCAAGTGAATTTATTGAACAAGACTAATGTTAGAAGTAAACACTTTTCTTCTTAGAGGAGGCTCGTGTCCAACAGTGTAAAGATAAAAGGGTAGACGATAATGAAATTGCTTACGCAGAGACATCGATGGCATTAAACAATTTGAATATGAAAATGGCATTTGAATTAACTACGTGATGACATTTAAAAGGAAACAAAATAAAGCAATATAAAAGGAAGTCGCTAATGTCAAAGAAAAACAAGTAAAATCTGAAAAATAGTTTAAAAAGAAATTGGGAAAATAATCGGCCTTATTAATAAACAAAAAGTCTTTAATAATAAACAGAAACGAAGCGAATCAAGTAATTTGACTTTTCATTAGGAGGTAATTACATAAAGCAAATTATATATATTTTAAAAAAAAAACCTAACCGAACTCACTTATTTCCGTTTCCGTTTTAACGTATCATCGAAATGCAATTACGCGTGTCTGGTTTCTCAATCACACGCCTATTGAAGTGCATAAATATAATGTCTTCGCAATAAATAGCCGAACAGTGATAGAGAGTAGTTAAACGGTGAGCTGGAATTACTAGAGGCAGTACAATTACCACTGGCCAGGCAATAGAGATTGCTCAGAGTGTGTAATTAAAAGTAAATTTGTTCATGCTTCGAATTTTTTTCCAAATTCAAATTTCGAACACGCGCGAAATTTACATAACATGTTATTGAATTATTAGAATTTCTGATACCGGTTGACACGTTGAGCGAATAGGTACTAAAAGAATTATTTGAAAAATGATAGAAATATTTTGTAGTCCATGTATTACCAAATAATTGAAATATTCATTATGGTACTAAAGCAGCTCATATTTCAAGAAGGGCGACAGTTAAGACGTAAGTGATGTAAATATAGGTGATCTTTGGCTTCGGTTCCAGGAATACAATAACAATAATGTTTATTCCAGCAACTTTGGCAAATATTCGTAAGACATTCATAACTCAGTTTTGAGTCTACGACCGGTACATCGTCAAGCCAATTTGTACATTGGACCTTCTACGAGTCTGTTGGTATCCCATTCACCTGATTAGTTTGTTTCATGCTAATTTTAATCAAATTCTAGTTAATAGTCAAAGTACCAAGTACAATGTAAATACATACTACATACATGTATGTATATGTAAAATAAATGAAATAGCGATTCAACTCCTAGTACAGAAATTTCCATTAGACGTAGGCCTAGTTTTCACTGAGTGAAAACATAAGGTCCCGTTCACACGCTCGCACATTACATTTTGCAATTAACTAGGAAATTGCACACAATACGTTGATGTTCATTAACGAAGAATTTGAGTAACGAATTGCATTCTGACTATTAAATAAATTTACAATTACGTAAGTTTTGGAATAATAAAGTTAGCAAGCATTATGACACTAACAGAGCATTAAAAAATCGGCAGTGAATTTTATGATTTTTCCAAATGTACTAAATTTCAATCGTCGTTATGACTGCTTATTTTTATGTTAACCGAGTATTTCTATGCACCAAAAATAATCACAAATAATATGTACATGTGTCATTTTATAGGTCAAAAAGTAAAAAGCCATAAAAAAATCATGCACAACATAAGGAATACCATGTGTACAGATAATAGGTATATTAAATTTACTCTGATACATTAGCAGTATCATTGGCTGAATATTTAGAATACCGAAGCCCTAATAGGCGGTAATGAAGAAAGATAAAAAAAGCGGGAAACTCTAGTGTCGTGAAAGTAGCGACCTAGTTGGCGCCGATCTCTATCGAAAGCAAATTCAACTGTGTTTATGTATGTGAATTGAATGTTCGCGCTTAGTTGTCAATTCATTTTTTCCATATTTATTGTACTACAAACAGCTTTATTTATGGTAGAGTTAGTAAAAAGGGAGGCACTTTTTTGGTGGAAATCAAAAGAAAAAATATGACAATTCGTATATAAAGCGTAAACTATATATGTACATCAAATACTTAATAATTTATGGTGCAGTAAAGTGCAGGTGACCAAATACTTTTTAGCGGGAGTGTACATCAAATATTTAATAATTTAATTTAGAAATCCAACTACTCTAATACAGTAGAAATAAAATTAAATAGTCAAATAAGCATCGCAGTCATGTGATTCTTTATTTAAATGCTAAGAAATTATCGCATGCGCATAGTGTATTACGTTATTCATAATGGTTCATTTTACTTAGACGTCTTGGAAAAGAAAGGATTATGCGTATATTTTAAAACCGCTACTACTCGTAAGCGTAACATCCACCGGTCACCAGTAACAAATTTTTTATTTCGAATTGTGTCTGCGATTTTCTAATTGCACTTTTAATGTCAAAAATAGTTAAAGTGCCAAGAAAAAAGTTTTTTAAAAGTCATTTCGCCTCGATGTTAAAGAATTAAATAAAGTATATTGATTGGACTTAAAGTTTTTGTCATGGCTGGTAACAATTAAACTACATTAACAACGATTTATGAGTATAAGCGGACAATGTAATTTTTAAATTGCACATTTTGTCGACTGCCAATCGTTTCAGAACTACTGTTGCACCTACATACGGATGCAGATAAGCAAACCGTTTACATTGCATATGCACTCTGTATACAACGCATATATGCATGTATTATCTCATGTGAAAGTTACTCGTAACTTCTATTTCAGATAACATACATATACTTTATGTACATGTAACTGGTATTTTTAAACAAAAAAAATTAAAAAAAAAACCTTGATTAGCCGATTCAGTACTATCGGTTTGGTGTGTGAATGTCAACTTTGCTGCTCCACGGGATTTTGAAAACGTCACTAATTCCGCCTGTTTCTTTTTTTGAAACATTTTTAATAGTATTTCATTACGTTCACAGGAGAATATAAACACTTTCTAGAGTAGTATTTTAGCTGATTTAACTCTTAATATTCACACAAACACCATGAAATAGATTATTTATATGCTATTCACTGTCCACCCGCGCAACAAGGTCCACGCTTACATATTAAATGTATTGTAACTGATAAGCCCGTTAGTTATTAAGTATTAATATTTCGAAAGCCTAATTTTCTTTTGTTGCATCAACATTTCAAAATATTAAGAAAATATGAAGATAATGGAGTTATAGGTGCAATGTGGGTGATAAGACTAATTGTTTAAATAAAATAATTATGGTTTGTATATAACACTCGATTTTGTACCACACATGGGGTTTTCATGTAGGTAATAAAAATAATAATAATAATTAAATCGTACAGTTTCATCTATGTGTAACTATAGTCGATATCTTTATTTCTTCCGATTTAATTAAAGCCAATTGCCGTACCAAATTCCTTGTTAACGCTTCTCATTAGAGGTTTGTTTGATCCGACCTCGTTATAGCCGATGGTTATATAGAAGATATTTATCCTTCACACATCTATCTTTCCATATTCATCGCGGGCAAAAATCCAATTAAATTTTCAAATGTATATTTGCAAAAATCAAATTAAAATTGAAGACTTTATAAATTATAAATATAAACGAAAACAAATTAACGGCCAGTGTTACAAAGTTTCATATATGAAAATTAAAAACGTCAAAAACGCATTGATCCGTATTATCGATTTCATCACTTTACGCACTATAGATCCAAGAGCGATAGAGCGAGAAAAAACGCCGGAATAAAAAAAAAACTCAGCTCTGTTTCATAATTGTGTTAATTTCATTACAGTAGAAATTTCATTAACACTGTGACTGGGACTTTATAATTAGAATAGAAAATGTATTAAATTCATATACAACACAGGTAAAAGTTATTTAAAAAACAAATCTCCAAAGTACTCCAATGACTGCTTTTGGCGTAACTTGACAGATGTCAAACGAAATGTATATTTTGAATACATTAATGTAAATTGAATTTGAACTGAAACCGACTACAATTATCACAAGTGTAATGATGCAACGCAAATTATAATAAGGGAAAGTAACTGGCAGTTTTTAACAGTTCGACTGCTGTAGGATTTTGATAAAATTTGATACAACGTATCGTGCCAGTGACAAGGGAATAATTATATTGAATTAATGCCTAGGAGAATTATATAAGAATACTTAAATTTCGAACAAATGGAATCGTAGATGACAGCTAGTGCGAGGCAACATAAAATTAGCATAATTTCCCAACTTGTATTACAAATTGAATCTTTATCAGAATCAAGTTGGATTTGTGAATGGTAAAAGTCAATGAACATATTATGAACGTCTACGACTGAAAACCGCTCGCGCTATCTTAAATTATGCGATCTACAAAAGATAAAATAAAGATATATTAACGATTAAGTATCCAATAGAGAATGAGTTCATTTAAAAACAATACAAATATTGGTTTTGGTGGTCATTTTAATCATTTGCGTTCAATATACGATATTGTACGGTTTCATTGCACAATTTATTTCATTTAATGAAAATTTCATTCACTTAACAAGATAGACTAGAAAAAATAAATTTGTTGGATTTCGGCCGATCAGATTTGTTAGTCTATGCCTGTCACTTTGAGAAATAGACATGACAGTATGTACGTAGAACAGAATAGTTGACACTTGCCAGAGGTACATTTATATTGAAGAAAGATTAAAAACGCAATATTTACAAATACATTTTTGTATAAATACAGCCATTTAGTGCCACAAACGTAATTAAAACTTGCTAACTCTATATAGGATTTGCTTCCATTGTTAACTGGCCGCAAGCTACTGACAAAAAAATTTAATCACTTCGACGACAGTTCAAAAGTTTTGCTGTTTTACGTGACCTCTGACAAGGAAAAACTCATGTAAATTCACTCCAAACATTAACTATTGGTATATTACTGCCGCTTACGTGTATATCCCTGAAATCAGCATTCACATCAGGGTTACCAGCGCTTAAACCTGTGTTCTCAAGTATACTAATCAGACTTTCTGGAGAAAACTTGTTTAATATGTTAATTGTAATGAAATATAATGTAGAGTGGTGTGTTATTCTGGTCGTGGCCCGTGCGGGGGTGGGGGGGGGGGGGGGGGGGGGGGCACAACACTCTATATTAGCTCTATAGCGTATATTTTTCCCATTATTCTTTGTCCTTGTATTTAAAGTGATTTTTTGGCAAGCCATGTTGTTCATTCAAATTGTTCTATCTTCTTCTTTCTTTGCTTGTCGTGCTATCTTCTTCGTTCTTTTAAGAGCACTACCTATTTTCCGTCTTCTTTTTCAACTCTGACAGGTCCGGGCTTAAAACATTCTGTGTTAAGCGTCATGAATTATGTCAAAGTACGTCGTATGTCGTATAATCCAAAATTTTCTTCATACAGTTTTTTCATAAGTACTTTGGGATAACTGACTAGTATTTCCATTGTCTGTCTGAATGCCTAATATTTCCAATGTCCAATGAATTATATTACATTCTGCCGAATTTTTTTGGGATTACAGCCGTGATGCTAGATTTTTTTCTTAGTCAAATTTATTTGGAATTTAGTGGAATTCAAAAGCCCACAGTGGTAGCATGCCACAATTTTAATTGCATTGTAGGTTTCTTGCTTAGTGACTTTGACTATGACGTGCTAGGTTCAGCATTCGATTCTCACTTAGGAGAAATGGAGAAAGCAACAGGAGTAATGGTCGACTGGGTGAATGATATCTATCAACTTTGATGAGTGTCTGGTTTCCGTCATTTGCTTTTGCTACTAAGATTGTTCTTTATGAGTTATCCAAGACATTATTGTTAAATCCATTCGGATAATGTAAAAATTACATACTGGCCAAATTTTCATACTTTGGCGGTAGTTTTAAAACTTCTAGACTCCGCTTAGTTTTCACCAGATTGCCCCATTTTGGCCTATATTAAAATATTATTATAATTATTGTCCGAGCTGTTTGGTTTAGTTCAAAAATAAGGTAGGTAAATTATGTGGGGGCACAGTGGTGATCACAAATCAAATAAGAAGTCCACGATTTAATCTTCAATTAGGTACAGGTCTACAAATGTTTCAAACTTATGAACTGCGATTTTCTAATACTAAATTACGATAACACGGTCCCGAAGTTATAGCGTCGTGAGTATTAAAATTAGGAGTGTCTTCTCGGTCCGAAGTGAGGTCACCGAGAGGCACTTAGGCTAGGCGCGAATGTAATATATGCATATCGATGACACTGTTGTGTAATACACCGCAGGGTTGCATCGGTACGTAACAGGTATCTAAACAAAGTACCTATTATGTTTGAGAACTTTAGGCTACTTAATAAACTTCCAATGCATCATTTTATTAATAAACTGCTTTTTTATCTGCTGTATAGAAGCAAGGCAAATAAACATACCTTTATATAAAAAGGAGTTCAGAAAGGGAACCGCTACAATGTTACGTTATGGAGCAACGACACAGTATTTAAATGGTAACACTTTTCCACAAATAGCCACCATCTGATCAGATCAAACAGATGAAATATAGACGTAAGAATTGATAAAAATAATTAAAATGGTTTTTAGTAGTTGCAACTGGTAAAACTTAATGGGTTCAAGGAAAATTCTCAATTTTGCTATTAAAAAATTCGCCAGTACCTATCTAAAGATATATAATTTTATTATTTATCGGCTTCCGTATGTTTTTCGGTTCTCCGTCTGTAAACATACGTAAAGTAATCCGGTACACCATTGAATTAAATTCTCCGATGTTGTATACAAAACAATTATCAGTCATTCTCTTTAATTAACAATTGCGCCAACATTTTCACAGAATTTAACAAACAGTCTGCAAAAGATAATATAATTATTGGCTCAGATAACCTTTACATTGAACCATATGCATCATGAGTTGATGCATATGGTTCAAAGTCAGATAAATGGAAACATCTGCCATTTGTCATTTCATATTTCATTTACAAATTGTTATTATTATTATTAACATATTATGACACTTACTTGGGTACATATTTTATTTATAGGTATGTATATTGATTAGTATATATACATATTTCTATTTACGTATGTATATAAAAAGTGGGTATGTACATAAAACTGCCTCGTTGGTCGAGTGGTTGCAGGCGCGACTGCTGATCGGGAGGTCCTGGGTTCAAATCCCGGGTCGGGTACTATTGAATTTTTCTAATTAACAATTTCTAGTAGTGACTCGTAGTCAAGATCGGTGCCCGGTGTATGGCAATAGGCTCACCACCTATTCCATTGTGGGACTTAAACGTAACCGGTGAAACGTGGGAGTGTT
>DWDT01002500.1:0-13633 GCA_018245595.1 Microceris scylla | reverse complement strand
CGTCTGATGGAAGGAGATGCCTTCTCAGACGCGTGATGATAATTCTTTCGAATACTTTTCCGGATGCACCACTTCAAAATATATTAAAATATCTCCCACAAGTATTCCATCTCAATCTTTTCCGCATTGGAGCGCGTCGTACGATAATTTGAGTAAGCGAATTGAGTTGCATCCGTTAGATTTTCTATCTCTTGCCAACTGTCGATAACGGACTGGTTTTAACGAGTTATGCAATTTTAAATTGTATTTTTCTACACAACATCACACCTGTATTTTCCCTAAGGTATAGGCAGAGAAATGGAATACATCCTCGTTTTACCAGTTATGTCATATATTCCAAGGACTTAGAAAGCCTATTGCATTTTTCCCCTTAAATAGTAACACAACAGTACTAAGGTTTCTTGTTTGTCAACTAAAGATTAATCAGTCAATTGAAATGTCATTAAAAATTACTAACTCAATTTACAAGTTTGAGATTATGTAAATATAACTAATAAATATAAAAATTTAAATTGTATATAACATAGCGTTCCTTAGCAATTTGCTCGTTACACAACTTATCGGACATCGGAAACAGTATTTATGCGTTTCCGTACCGGCTTCCAAATTCGCTTAGAACTACAAAATAAACCAAACTAATATCTAATATGATCCCGTTACAACAGCTAAGGCAAGTTCATTTTCAATTAAACTAATCAGTTTTCATTCGTGTACAATTAAATTGAAATAATATTGCACACAGGTAAAGTCTAAACAACACAGTGCTGATTAGTACTTTGCCCGCTGCGACAGTTTTATCGGACATCGGAAATTCTATTTGTTCGTTTCCGCAGCGTCCGGTTGTGCGGTTACGCGGTAACCTAATACACTGCGCTAGCATATAAATGAAAACCACAGCTTGTACTCAATGTTGAAAGCTTCGTTAGTTAATCGTGAAGTGTTTATACAGGTATGTACATATTTATATGTTTGCTTTACAGTCTCAATTAACAGTTTTATTATTAAGCGTTCTGTCAGTACCTACACATACGAGTAGATTAAATTATGATTCAACTTAAGTTAAGGATGCCTTTTCGGGATATTCCCAACTCCGGAATTTGAACATAATCAGACTGTCCCGAAAAAACAAGTAAGTTAGGCAAGTCCAAATTCTAAATTTTCAATGTTAATAATTGAATGAATTGAATAAATGTTAATGGCTGATGGTAATGTATATGAAAATTTGTAATTCCTGTATTTTAGATACAATCTATATATTACATCACACACTCAAAATACTAAAAGAAAATTGCATTCGACAGAATAGGTAGGTATATGTATGTGTATATAAAATCTTCTCTTACACAAAGAGATTTGATTTCCATTATATAACAAGCTGCGGCCAGACTTTCTGCATTTGAAGGTGATGCCAAAACATATTGAAATATTTATCTTAAAAGTTATCTTGATAAATGTATTTGGGAGGTTTCAAATATTAGAATAATATGAATAAATTACCGATTTTTAATGATAGGATATACCAAATGTAACATAGTACTTCCTTAAAGCTAATCAAGTTAAGTATGTATTACGGAAATATCATCCAAATATTAGATTATTTTTTTTATTTTTTTTCAACCCATTACAATTCCACTGTTGGAATACGGGTTAATTAACCCTCTTAATATGAGAGGAGACCCGTATTAGATAATATTAGCTAATAAAAATAAACTGCCGAATTGACCAAGTGGCTACGCTTACTCCGCTTGTTGCTATTAGTAGCAATGAGTCTGGATTTGTGTTTCGTATATGCAAATAAGCTCACCTGCTACTGCATGGTGGGTTCGTAACATCACGCCTGTAATCCCCGAAGGGGTAGGGAGAAGAGTGTAGTACACCCCCACGCTTCATCTGTTACGTTTAAGTCCCACAATGTAATAGGTGGTGAGTCTATTGTCATACACCGTGCACACATTCAGACTCCCAGTCACTACTAGAAATTTTTTGAACTATTTTGATTCGGCGAATCCTTGGCATGGTGGGACTTATAACTAATGAATTATGAGGATGTACTATAATCCTTTGTTCATTCCCTCAAGCAAATACAGGCGTGACGTTATAAAGGTAATAATAATAAATATACTACTAAAATCGGACATCCAATATTTAAATAGTACCTATGTACATATATTCGTAATTCGAAACTAGTTTAAGCAGGTATCTGGTCCCGATACCGGATTTGACGGCGCGGAAGGCTCCGCACAAACAATACTATGATACCGAATTTACTATCGACGTTTATATGTTACGACTAATCGTTGGACGGAAGCCAACGGTGCCGCTTTGCAATATTTTCCTACAAACATGTGACGTAACCTCTTTGGATCTTTGTATCTTAAATGGAAACTCACTGAACTGTAACTAAACGTATACTACACTGTCATTTAGCTCTTTATCCATTGTAATGTTCCTTACAATACTTTTCGCAAATATGTTCGTTGGGTATATTTCATGGATGTTGTTTTTAAAATGAAAAATTAATAACAAGTTTGGCTAAAGTTAATAACTAAGCAGCGATAGCTAGTGATTAAGAATTCAGCCTCGTACATACTCGGTTCAAATCCATAACGCGCACCTCTTAACAAAAGTGCGTTTAAAATTTAAATATCACTTATTAACGGTGAAGGGAAACGTCGTGAGGAAACCTCCACACCTTAGAGTTTATAAAAAAAATATTCTAAGGTGTGTGAACTCTGCCAACCCGCACTTGGCCAGTGTGGCAGACTATGGCCTTAATTCTTTAATTACAAGAGGTGACCCATATTACAACACTGGAATGACAAATCGATTTTTTTTAATTAGCAATCCGAGAACATAATGTTCCTGAATCGCTCATTTGACTATTATATCTTCCAATAATATATACATACATAGTATAATCAAGTAATCGAAGTTACAACATTTATATTGCAAATTTCCTTTCATTTTCATAACTGTGTTAAAATATAGCATGAACGTCACGCCTTTTGTTCCACCGATTTCGATACAAGAAATAAATGCTCAAGTTCGTTTTTACTCCAATTGTTATAAATAGCGAACTCTTCTTATAACTGGCGGAACGTTTTTATTGTATGCTGTTTGAGATGAATTGAAATATGCATGCTGTAATAATAGTATTGTAAGTGGTCGCGGATCTCAATCTAATTACATGGTACTTTACGAGAAACTCAGAGTCATTGGTGTAATAGTAGTGACCCGAACGACCTTGTTATTGTGCCCTTCGAATCTGATAGCCTTTTAGAAGATAGCCTTTTAGATAGATTAGAATACACTAATATAGCCTTTTAGGAATCAAAAGTATCTGAAACTGGCATACGTGTATGAAGAGAGTGATGGATGTAGAGGAAACACGTCAGGTCTGTAGGGATTGAGAAACAAGGTCCTCACTCTCTGTCTATCCAGTAATAGACCTGGCGTGAAAACGTAGTAATATAAGACTTTTAGTACTTTCAAAAATATATATGTAGTTCGTACAAGATTTCTCTTTTAACAAAAAATTTTACTTATTGTTAGAGAAGGAATATCTCCTTTATAAGCGAACTATTTATTATAATCCAAATAGTTGTATAAACTAAATCAGTCAACATTACTAATACATCCACATTGCATACTAATTATTCAATTGCCCAGATGTGATTAAACTTAATATTGATTACGAGTATGTACGCTATGTTCAGATGTCTGTCTAACAAGATGTACAATAATTGAATTCAAATATCGCAATGTACAATTAAACAAAATGGCGGTGAAATAAATTATATTAAAGACATTTTCCATGTCTGCTTGGCTAGTGATCGTATAAAACGATTGTTTGCTATCAATTTATATTGAAAAATACATGTTTTTAATCTATATAATACTTTGATGGGATTTAAAACCATACATAACTATGCTGGCTTTTTTTTCAAAAGGAATAACGTCCTTACATAAACCTATACACGAAAATAACCTTATAACCACGTACGTTTTGTATATAACTACGTACGTATTATTTTGTTATTCATATATTTTTTCCTTATTTAAGTACATATTTCTTATTATTCGTATAGATTTATGTTATAGATACAGATTTTTTTTTCATGTGGACTTTTATTTCTCAATTGTATTTATTTCTATACATATTTATGTAGCATTGTTGTTGCCACCTACAATATATTCTTACTCCCGCACAGGGTAGACTGATAGAAAAGTCTCGAGGCCAATCCGCCCTTTGTTAAGCTCCGTTATAGGTAAAAGAATAAATAAGCAATGTGTACAAACAGCTAAAAAGAAGAAACGTAGCTTAGATATTTTGAAACATAAATTTATTTTTGTGCACATAATATACAATACATACATACAACACAACAATGAATCGAAAGCAGCAAGCAATTTTTGTATAAAAAAAAAACCAACACAAAAATGGAGGGAAATTTCAAAACGTGGGTCGAATAACATCGGTTAGCGGCAAAACGAACAGTGCGATTGGAAATGAAATTTCAATGGAGCGGTCATCAAACGACAACGAAATGTCGTTTAATCCTCCCTCAAATGTAACACACCTGCACACCAGATTAACACGGATAAACGGTCACCCGGTTTAATTGGACTCGGCGTTTCTTGCTGGTAATGAACCCGCGTTATCCGGTTTAACCATAGAATACATATTAAATAGACATGGCTTGTGTATGAATATCACTTAATCCGGACGCACGAAGTCCTAATCTTGCCGCGATCTACAGAAACTTGTTGTCGAAATATGTATATTTGGTTTTTTTTTCTAAACACAAGTCCAACAAACCTTTCAGTTCGAAATCAATGGCATGTAACAGTTGCGAAACTTTCTAAAAACATAATACATAGATAAATTTATGAACGTAAATAGATAAATATAAGAACTTATACATATTTACAGTGGATTTTTGACATTTACACATTCTTTTAAACCTAGTTATGTTTAGTTAAAATTCTAAATTCGAATTTAAAAAGTTGTTTTTTGCGTTTCTTAGAAATACATAGATACAAAGGCTTATATCCTTTTTGATGAAACCTTTTTGTTTTTTGTCCCAAAACCTAATTTTACCCCAAACATAATTTTCAAAGAGACATTAAGCACCAACCGTAAAAAATATTTCCTTTTCAATCTAGCTTAAAATTAATGATTTGAATGTTATACAGTGATAACATAAGGATTATAATATTGCTGTGAGAAACAGTATCTTGAATTTAATGCTCCTTTTATAGAAAAAGAAATATAACAAAACAAATACATAATTATATAATTTTTCGATGTGCTTTTGTCGACTTTAACATACAAAGAGTTGGATATAAAATGTCTATTTATTGTTCATTCTGTGACTTTAGCCTTCGTCCAGTCGCCATTTTGAATCGCACTTGCGTTATAAATCAATTCGACTATCGAGAATCGGGGTGAAGGTTGCTGAAATAAAAACGCGTAAAATTGTACCTTCGAATTCATCGAAAAACCAATATCAATTGCTAGAGGATCGTTTTGGGAATTTCTATATTTTTGTTTTGCTCAAACGTCAAGTGGGTATTTCTCTATTATTATTATATTGCCAACCAGACCTTGTATGACTTAACAGAGGGTATCGATTGCCAATTATTTCTTACCTTACAAACCTGACCTGTCGATTTAGATTTGGCTTTTTAATGTAATCTATTTATGTATGACCTTAATGGGAGTACACAGATTTTTGAATTCGGCTATGGAACATAACAAGTTAGCGTCACACTGACTGACCCGAGTCATTCCAATTAGCATTCGCTTAAAATGCATTAGGTTTACAGATGTTTTGTTCTAGTCATCATTCCAATTCGTTTATCACTATCTCACACAAAATTGTCGAAAATACCAAACAAACTTATCATTTAGCATGGTAGATGTTTACAAAGTGTTTCAACTCAAAAGATATTTTCGAAAGAGCCTTTTGGTCAAGGTGAAAGGAAGAGGAAAAGGCGAATCTAACCATATGATTTTAAAACTCAACTTAAAACCCTATAAAATTGATTACTTTAGTAAATTGAATCGTGAAACGTCCAATATTTCAAATTCTCTTCTTACGCCAGATTCAATCAAAAAAACCAATCTCAGAGGCATGTGAAACACTCTTTTTTTTTTCAACCCATTACAATTCCACTGTTGGAATACGGGTCTTCTCTCATATTGAGAGGGTTAAGGCCATAGTCTGAAAAACTCTTAGCAAAGACCAAATATAAAAACCATGAGCATTAACGCCATATGTACTCGTATCTACACAAGAATCTCCAACTACACAAAACGTAGTAATTTCTAAACAGTGGAACAAGTAACATTCATTGTTATATCGGTTTTCCTTACACAACGTCTCAAATTAGCGTCAAAATTAAAGGCAGCTTACGTGACGAGGGGCTGTAATAATAGCGTTTTGGGGAGACTAATGACTGTGAAACTCGTTTGCAAGGTATCCAGCATCACCGTGACGTCACGACATCGATCGACACCCGCTCGTGTCATTGTCCTGAGGTACACTGATGCAAGTGTAATATATGATTTAAAAAACGTAACTGCAAGCCTGTAATACCCGAAGGGGTAGGCAGAGTAGTGTAGTACCTATATTGCCACGGTACACAAGTTACGTTTATGTGATTTAATATATTAATTATTATTTTTTAAATGGAAACCACACTCTGCGTATACTATAGGTACACGTCACAAGCTATCGTTACTTGACCACAAGCTAAATGCCTTGTTAAGGCAGATGACGAGGATAGGGGAGTTAAAAAATGTATATTATTATATTGTCATCCAGGTCCCTTAGTGGGCGGAGAGTAGCGTCAATTATAGCATTCCGTTCAAACCTGCCGTGTTATTTCTATATTTGTCATTCTCTTCATATGTGTATTCATATTGATTTAAGTAAATTAGTAATTATATAACACAATTTACAACAGTATTAATTATTAATGAAGTATTTTATGAAGTGATAATTGAAAATCTTCAGCAGAATTAATATAGAGCACACCTCAAGAACTGCCTCAAATCATGAAGTTAAATAACAGTTACTAAAAACTAAAACTTTTTCTAACTTAGATTTTCTAATACCGTCTCGGAGTCTGGATCTGTGCCCAGTGTATGGCAGTAGACTCACCACGTATTCCATTGTGGACCGTAAACGTAACTGGTGAAAAGTGGGAATTTACTGCACTCCTCTGCCTGCCCCTTCGGGCTTACAGGTGCGATGTTACATAAAAACGAAAACGTACTAACTGCGCTATAACGGTTAACGTTTACAAAAACTCCGTGACGTCAGAACATCGATCGGGAACGCACTCCCCCTTCCCTTGAAATTGACCGAGTAACGTACAAAGATAAAAACCTGCATTAAAGTAACATAACCTGCAATCGCGCAATAAATCCGTGTAATAATGAAATATTTTTAGATAAAGAAATTTTTAAACGTGCTTTTTATAAAAAAAACAACAGATTTGACGTCTCTTAACAACGTCTACACTAAAATCATGAAGCAAATAATAGTCAGCTTAAATTTGAAACCGGCTTTTGACTTTTAAAAATCTAAGAAATTAAACGTAGAAAGTTACTTCATAAAGCTCACCGTAAGATCAGAGTCATTCAGAAGTAAAATGCGGCAGATTCACAACTTATTTGATTTATAACTGCTGCTACGCAGCAGTTTTCATTATCGTATTCCGAAAAGTAAAACATGGTAGACTGAGAAATACGCGTTTTAATTCAAACACCAAGCATCGCAACGCATTTATAGTTAATATAGAGTAGATTTTAAGTGTTTTTTTATTCAATATTATTTATGGACTGCGGAGGTTATTTTATACTAAGAGAACTACATATACCGTAAATATAATAAGAACATCATAAATACACCCAATTAACCTTCCCGTAACTTAGAAAATATTTGAAAACCAATTACCAATATAGGTCATCATTAATTAAAAATCTCATCGGGTAAATTAATTACATAATTTTATTTACGTTGAATTTAGACAGACATATTGAATTTTACTGACATTTATTAGCTGTTAATTAATTCCTTATTAAATACATACCTAACAGTTTTTAAAAAAAGAATAATTAATAGAAATTTAATGTTTAGTAAAATATATCAATTTTCGTAATTAACCGTCGAATCGTTCATTCGTACTCATTTCGTTCCGTTCGCTTTCCTCCCGTTCGTTCTCTAACTGCAGCATCCGTGTGACGTCAGAGCATCGATCGCATACCCACCCGCCCGCCGGGTGCAATGTCAGTGTTGAATCGTAATAAAAAACGCGCCATGTAAATAGTATACCAGAATCATTTTGCAATTGGTTCTGGATCTTTCCAGAATGTTCTATATAAAAATGAGAGCAGATGGAAGTAGATTGAAAGGTGAAAAAGGACTGATTGGTAAGGTGTTTCTTATGTATCGTAATATTACAGTATTGAGCGTTATTATTCTTATATTTATTGCTTGGTATATATTTAAGCTACTGTTAGATTATGTTATATAATAAAATTTTGTAAGATTTTTATAACAAATATTCTAGTTTAAAACAATAATATCAAAAGCGAACTTTTGTCCGAAACCCTGAGAAAATTTGGTCGGTTCCAAAATTTGTAAGTGAATAATTCAAAATACTCACAAATATAATTCAACTCTCTGTTTCTGATGAGCTGATCGAACCAGCAGCCGGGCTGGATCCAGCTGCCGTAGTTGGGGTAGAAGTCTACGTCCCCAATGGGTTGTGGGAACCCGAAGAGTCCAGGGTTTGTGTGAAGAACATCAACGAAAATTGCATCTCCTTTCGCGAGATGGCCGTCATTGTTGCTCAAACTGTAGCCAGGGTATGCCGGGTCAAGACCTGGAAAACAAAAAGAAACTTATGCATTTTAATTAACATCTGTTTAAAGTGTTTAATAAGAATTTTAAAGCGTTCATTAAAAGTTTAATGCAGTCTCGTTTCAGTTATTTTTGATATAAACATTTTTTTCCAAATCACGCAAAACACAGGGACATATTGCAAATTAATTTACGAAACATATTGAAAGGAAATTTAGTTATAGTAAATAACATTTAACAGTTATAGTAAATAACACTATTAATTAGAAGGCTATAAAGTTCGAGAGACCTTTCGAGAAAACGCGAATTCTAAGAAAGCTTTTGCGCTCATTCTCTCGAGGCACAGATTTCATTAATCGCTCACGGCGTAATTCATTGCCGATCAGTACACTCAATGATCATAGTTAATTAGCTTTAATCATTAAAATTAAACTAATTTCACGCTTGCTAAGTACAGACTGGTGTACATTTTCAAAATTATAATATATTAAGCTGGAACGATTGCTGTTTTTACGTTTCGAAACATTACTTACATAATTTCGATTAAAATACACATAGTATATTAAGAACCTTGTATATACCTGAAACAATTGTATTACTGTACTATGATTTACAGATATATTTTCTACTCTATATAGAAATAAAAATATTTGGTAACGCTTAAAAACCAAATTTATTAGATATTAAATAATAATCATCAATATACAGTGCTTGTCTCAATCCGCCACAGGACATAGGCATTCCCGAATTAGATTAATCAATAACAATTAATTTAATAATAAAAATTATACCATAATATGTAACACATCCACAAAATAACAAAACTAAATCTCACTTACCAGTAATCCTCCCTAGCAATAAACCTCTAGCTTTGAGCACTTTCCCCGCAAACCCAGCGGCCTCAGCGCCCAGAGAGAAACCAATGACGTGCAGCGTCGACGCATTTGCACCAGATGCATCAAGGAATTGCACGAAGTCAGCCAGACGCTCGCCCATATATCTAGTATTGCGAACTGCTGATATGTACCTGAAAGTTTACGTTGAATAGTATATACATACAAATGTACCGGCTTATCTCATGAACGTTAAATTGCCGAAAATGAATCGTAAATGAATAAAAAATATTTAATTTTTATGAAGAATGTATATCTATTTTTAAACGTATTCGAATATTCTAAAACTGAATTATAGTAATTCAATAGTCTCACTACCTATTCCGTGGTTGGAACATATAACATACTGGCAAATAGTGAATCGTGGACACAATCTCTCAAAAATACAGGCGTAATGGTATTCGTAAGCTATAATAAATTGCATCTTTTAAAAATTAATTTCTATACGTTCCTATATCAAATTTTTATTCTTTTCAAATTACTGGCTGTTCTTTATTCTCCCGTTCAATATACATGCTATATTCAAATATTAAAAATATAAGTACACAAAAGACAAAAATAGGAAAAGGAGAATTATTTGTTATGTAAAAGAAAATCCGCTGAGACAAAGACGGATAGAAAAGCGATTTATTCGGAAGCGGAACACGTTTCGGCCAGCGCCGCGGATACAATAAATATGGTGATTGTGCGGAATAGGAGAACAATTCATTCATTTCCTTTCGCGATATCCCAAAATATAATATTCTCGTGATATTTTATTATTTTATCCCACGCCAGGCTCTTTACGGTGTAGCCAAAGAGCACTGGAATAGGCAAGCATGTGTACAGATACGAGTAATTATGGATAAAGGGGTAACTTATCAGGTCTATAAAAATGTAGAACCTTGAGACTCTGATATATCTGTGTATTATGTTTTTATAACATTTTTACTATTAGTATCGTCAAATGAAAATATTTTGGATAAATAAATGGCTATCGTTCTATCAACGACGTAATAGTCAAACTTGTCGATTAATTACATTTAAAATTTAACTTTAATATGTTTTTAAATAAAAATGAAAATAAATTTTCAAATTATGAACTCGACTAAATTTAAAAATTGTAGGAACACATTAAGGGCAAACTGCGCACCGTAAGCAATGCATTGATTTACAATAACGACTGCACTACAGCATGTGAAAATAACGTTAATTTACCAAAACGACTGCATACGTACATAACTTTAATTTACAAAAACGACTGCATGTGAAGAAAACCGCATTACACATCGGAGCGTGGATGCGACACATAAATCCAGATTTGGACGCCGGCCATAAACTAATGAATAACACCGAAACGTTTTCCTGTTTCCACCTTGTCACATGTTTTATTTATATTTTACGCTATGCACACTAACTGTAACCCATTTTTGTTCTCAGTCTTGTTCCCACTTTTGTTCTCAGTTTAGTTCTCATTTTTGTTCTCATATTTATTCCCATTCTTGTTCCACTGCACACTGGCAACATTTGAAAACTGTTCGCTGTCTTGTTACGTTTTTATTTAAGCTTTTATTACAATTACGATGTAGTGCTACGCATACAGACAGAGCTTAAATAAGTAATGTACACGAAAGAGAGTTGCAAGAAGAAATGTTTTGAGTTTTATTATTCATTTATATACGTATTATTACTAACAGCAGTATATTATTACATTTGTAAGGATACGTTGTGCTCTCTGCATACCCCGTAAAGGACCTGGCGTAATGATATAATGAGACATCATAATGTGTTTAATACACAAAATACATATATCTGTGATCATTTACCTAATGAAAAGTGGTCACCGTTAGCTGTGAACATTTGCTTCGACCGAGAAGTGACCAGTGCGTTGTCAGCTTTGAAGAAGAGCTCTTTAAGCTTTTCTTGATAAGCTTCATTTCATAACGTCCCGATAAAATCTTAAAACCATTAATGAATATTGAAAACGTACTCACCAAGGGAATACAATTAGTCGTGACCAGTCAACAGCGATGAAGTTGACGTCCATAGATGATAGGTATGCTGAAATAGAATAAAATAGGACTTAGGTATTATAACACCATCAATATTTGGTGAGCGAAGGAGCTATATAGAAGGGGCTATGAATTCAGTGGGCTAAACGACCATGATGTCATATAGGCCTTTGGAAACCAAAACTTCCCGGAACAAACAGTCCTTCATGCCTTTCTTTTAAAAGTAATTACTTATGACCACCACCAGGTAGTATTGTCGTAATGACGTAAGTACTAACGATCAGTCATCATTGTCATCTATAAACGAGGTTCAGTCTCCAATCTAATTGCCTACTTTATGTATTTAGTTTAGAGTTTTGCAATAAAGGTGTACAAGATATATTTATACGTAAACAGGACATATACAATATTATTTTTTTATTTGTCTTGTATGTATCTTGTTATTTTTATTTATTTATTTACTTCATACTCCTCTGACATTACCAAGAGACCATATTTACATATGCATATCAGATTTATTTTTCTTATTTAATAAAATAACATTAACATTACCTAATCATAAAAATAATAACAGTATTGATTAATATATAAACAATAATAGAAGATTAGAACAAATATATAATTATAATAACAGTATTTGTAATAATGACAATAATTTAAAAATAACAATACTAGAAATAATTGTAAAATTCTAATTCGTTTTATTATTACCTATACAATGTTTATTTGATGGCACTTTGTTGGGTAGAAAAAATGCGAGCAACCATATACGATTCTGACAGAATGCCTTTGAGAAATTTCAAAAGCCACGATTGACCGCATCTCGGCCTTTAGCTTATTGTAACATAAATGCGGTTAAAAAGATATAAACGATGCACTGCAACTCATCTTTTATAACTCAGATTCTAATAAGATAATTCGAGGAAAGACACGAAGTCATTCAGTCGTGTTATTGTACGACTGACCCAGGAAAGTCCGTGAGACTTACATATGTCGCATTCACAATGACACCATTATTACCAGTATTTTTACATTTTAAAGGCTTTAATGCTTTTAACTAGAATTAAATTCGTTTTTTATTTTACCTACAAGTGTTAGACGCCTTGAGATAATAATTGTTCATGAGATGTAGCAATTCACCTTGGGAAGGTTGCAGTGTTGCTTTGAATAAATTATTTAAATCAATTAAAAGGGCATTACGTACGCATTGTGACGCCTGCTTAGCATTTCGTTCTCGTCTTGTCTATTACTCTGCTGTAACACCTCTCAGTAACGAATGGAAACGATTGAGAAAAAAGATTTATGTTAATTAGAAATAGAAGTACAAAACGATTGCACACATACATATCGTCACGCCAAGTCCCTTACAGGGTAGGTAGAGAGCAGGGAGTGCCAAATATCCCTATCCTTGCATACCTGCCAAGCTTCTTCCACATTCTTTTTTCGAAAAAATATATAGGTGATTTTAATAGACAAAAAAATATTAGTACTGAATACGCAGCTCGTTATATTTAATACTTGCTTAACGTCCATACATGCTTAATGAATAATTCGCTTAATTATACAAAAATAACATGATGTATATGTACAAAAAATTGTAATTATTTTTATCTGTGTATATGAAAAAACGCATTAAAAAAATCTTACATCAACATAATCAAGCTTACTATTCAAATTATATTCATTTAATTCTACATTCATCTCGATTTAAATTGAATTATTTGAATGAGCAATAAAACTATGTAGATTAAATTATTAATGATTAAATCAAGAAATGATTGCTCCATTAATAAAAAAGATTTCCGTGATAAATAAATTCTATTCATCGTGAGTTACACGTTAATGGCTAATTGATCATTATTTATTCGTTGAT
>DWDT01002499.1:0-13634 GCA_018245595.1 Microceris scylla | reverse complement strand
TTTGTTGAACGAAAATAAAAATACATAAATACGACAAAAACATAATCTAATACACAAATAACGACTCAGTATCTTGCAGTATCTGCTACATCACCAACTGTATGAAAATTATGGAATCCATCAACAAACCCAATCTTTTTTTGTTGTTGGTAAAACCTGCTCAGTCCTAAGGTCCTTGAGTCCTAGTTTTTCAATGAAATATGTTCACACATTAAACTATTTTAAGTCTCGAGTAAAACTTACTAATAAACGCAGTATTCCATCGACATATAGACGTGTAACGTGCATTAAATAATAAATAGCAAGGGAGCCGGGAGCGCGCGAGGCGCAAGGCGCGAACAGAGATGCGAGCGCAGAGGCCGAGGCACGGGCGCGGTCGCGAGCGCCGCCGAGCGCTCCTGGTCGCCAAACGACACGGCGACAGCGCATCGAGCGTTCGCCGCCGGCGAGGGGGCGAGCCTCGCTGCGCTGAACACGCGAGAAGCGGCTCAGACGCGATGTAAGTCAGAGCGCTTAAAGCTTAGCCCCGTCAACTAGGGGCGGGTGCAGTGCGGCCACGGCGAGCCGCTGCCGGAGGCTTAGCGGCGACAACGCACGCGCGCCGCCGCCCCGCCGCCCAGCCGCAGCCCTCCGCAGCCTGCACATGCAGACACGTGTTCAGATACCGACGCTTAACTGCGTACTAGCCGACCCGTCGCTCGACTTTAGTCTGATACCGCTTCTCGGTTGTTTTACTACTTGTTACATAAATATATATAGTATCGCCTTTTCTTTATTTCTCAGTAAATATATATACTTCAACAGCCGTGTAAACATTCAACTCCGAACGCGTTTTTATTTCAATGCATAATTACTATAATATAATAATATACTATACAAAAATAAAATAATAAAAGCTGTGGAGAACCAACACTAACTTAAATCTTACCTTGCAAGACCCAATCTCTTTCATTTTGAGACTTGTCACCATGGATACAAACTGCAGGCCATCTGTAAGGAAAAACAAAAAACATTTATTTAACTGTCCACAAAAGACAAGATAGTATTATATGGATACTATTGAAGTATACCAGGTAACCGTAAAAATATCAATACCCTATTAAAGATCATGATGCTTACCCATCACGCTTCATTTTTCTCGTTATATCATCAACACGCCTCTTAGTTTCAATGAAAATTATTGTTTTGTTTTCTTTTTCTGCCATTATTTCCTTGAGCAGGGTACTTAATTTAGTTTCTTTTTCATACTCCATGCACACATCAATGATTTGTAAAATATTATGGTTAGCAGCTAATTGCAAAGATCCTACATTAATTTGCAAATAATCTTTCAAAAATTCTGAGGCCAAACTTTGTACCTCTCGGGGCCAGGTTGCAGACCACATAAGTGTTTGACGATCAGGTCGAATTTGTTCAATAATTTTCCTGATTTGGGGTTCGAAACCCATATCCAACATTCTGTCAGCTTCATCCAAAACAAGATAGGTACATCTTTTTAAGTTTGTTCTTCCACTTTCCAAGAAGTCAAGCAAACGACCAGGAGTTGCAATAACAATTTCTACTCCTGCATCCAAGTCTCTAGCCTGTGGTCCCTTTGGAGCCCCTCCGAACAAACAAGTGTTGTGAATTTTAGAAGTGTTGGCAAACTTATCACACACCTCCTGTATCTGTTGCGCTAACTCTCTTGTGGGGGCCAACACCAGAGCTATGGGCCCATCTCCTCTACTAGACTTTGGTTGGTTATTGATGTGTACTATAGCTGGCAGGATATATGAAAGTGTTTTTCCCGATCCTGTTGAAGCTATTCCCACCATATCATTTCCACTTAAGGCAATAGGCCAACCCTGAGCCTGAATTGGCGTTGGCTTGGAAAATCCCATTTTATCAATTTCGTCCATCACATAATCGGGAAACCCTGCTTCGTCAAAGGATAATGTTGGCTTAGGAATGTTACGACCTTTGAGTGTAATTTCATTGTCACTTCTCCACGATTCCACTTCCGAGTCTGGTCTGCTTTCAACATCTGGATGAGGCACATAAAAATCTTTCTTGAAAGGTTTCAATCGGCTGAGATCCCATTTTGGTTTACGTAAATTTGCGCCAGGATTGCTTCGTCGGCCGCCTCCATAGCCGCCGCCGCCGCCTCCGCCGGACCCGAGACCATAGCGTGGGCTACGACTGCGACTTCTGCTTCTACTCCTGCTACGACTGCGACGCCTATCGCGGCTTCTATCTCTATATAAATAGAAATCACGAATATTACTCAAAAGAAATAAATCATACTGAAAAATATCAAGCAGTGACAAAGTCATTATTTACCTTCCGCGGCCCATTCTTACACGACTTGCTTATTTCTTGCAACAAAAAACGTATTATATAATGTAAAAGTAAATTTACTCTCGTAAACTGATAATATGATACATGTAAAACTTTTTACAGCACGATATAATTAGTTAATTAACTCTATGATGTAAAAGCACATTCGCATCACCACATGCGTGAAACAAAATGGCGGAAGCTAGCGAAGCGAATTATGTACCGAAGCAAAGGCGTCTATTTTTCAACGCCTCGCCGTTTTCAATTCGTACGAGGGACTTTTTATTACTAGGCACACTCTCGCTACATAGTCTACAAAATAAATGATTAATGTATTTAGAAATAAACTCAAGGATTTGTTTCTATTCGTAATAGATTTCTAAAAACATATATTACGAAAATCGCTATATATAACTATATAATAAAAGATTATTAATAGTTGCAGTTTGTTTTTTTATACTTCACAACGTTGATACAAGTCGTACATCTGTTTCTACTCTTAATTCGACTTCTATATATTGAACTGTCAGTATTCTGTCTATAATTCGAATTTATTACTACAAGAAAATATGATATAAATAGATTTTAAGATTTTATATGACATTTTTAAATATTTGGAAGTCTAAATATTTGTGCTGTGCATATCCAATATAAAATCCAATTTTTGTTCAGAGGAAATAATAAATCATGTTGTAATTGAATAAGTAAGATTGATTTTACACTGCGAATTAAAATGATACAAATGATAGATTATTAAACAGACTTAGAGAAGATTGAATACACATATGGTGTAATATTCTACTTTTTGCCTAAATCGGAATGTACTCCAGTGGAATCCATTTTCTGCGTTGTTGTGACATTTTGATTTTTGCTGTACTGTTGTGAAAAGGAATGAATATTGCGCTCAAACGCAGTGCAACCTTGAATTATTTCAAATAATATGTGATGATTGACTATGGTACGTTACTGAAATGTTACAAAGAATATTTCACCTCCGTAAGAGCTGTGAAGTAATGCACAATGGGTTGAAATAGTGAATGTCAGCGGCATAAATCTTCGTTTCATAAACTCTTTATTTTAGAATACGAGACTTAAACGTGAAAACAGAAAAATTCAGCCGTAACAATGGAATTAGACGTATCACCTCTTAATACGCATGCAATGAATAACGACATGGAATATTCGGACAATTCGTCTGACAGCAAGTACCTATCTTGTACCAACGATCAGTACACGGTTATCCGTATCCCTCAGGATGGTGATAAATCTAGCAAGCATTCTTCTCGGAAACAATCAAAACGAAGGAAAAAAAGTTCTAATCACTCTAGAACTCTCCCCAGAATCATAGTAAAACCTTTGCCACCTCCACCACCAACCGAGACGCGCGAATGGACAGCAGCATCTTCGTACACGGAAACGAGCTCACACACATCTAACAAATTATCTACAATGAGAGAAGTTCTAGCCAGTATACCAGGTTTTTGCATTAAGCCTAGAAAACGAAGTGGTAAAAAGTTGTCAACGGCTGCACAACTTCAGCAAACACGAGAGGGTTGTATCGATTTAGAAACTCCAGACTCCATCCTAGTTAATACAAATATTAGAGCACTGTTAAATAAACACACGTTCTCCCTTCTTCCTCCTTTGTATCAATATAAACTTGGTCAGCTATTACCTAGTGTAGATCGACCAAGTACCTCAGGACGACTTAGCTCATCTAGTCTCAATAATGAATTTTTTGCTCGTGCCTGTATTGAATGGCAGGAGAGTCTCTCAGGTGGTGAGTTTACACCAGAGAATCAACAAAAAATGAAGACTGAAGCAGAAAGAGAAAAAAGCAAAATAGACCCATGGAAACTTAAACATTTTGAACCATTTTGGGGTGAGAAGTTCAGAAGAGAAAAATCCTCTATGAATTTGAACACCGAAAGGCCATCTCTTAAAACAACAATAAAATTAAGACCAACAGCATCAATTACTAGTAGCAGTACTGTTCCAAAGATTAAGAAGAGTAAGTCTTCTAGCAGTAGTAAAAGAATGAGAAATGTTGGTGCTGTTACTCGATCATCTGCAAAAGTGGAAGAGGGTGGAGATGAATCTCTTCCGGCTAGCAGTAAATCTTCAGCTCCAGTACCAGATTTACTCCCTCTAAAACATGTTAAAAACCACAATCAGGGCTATGTTGAATGCCCTTTAGATTTTAGTTTTTCAGACTCAACATCTAACCATAGAGTTGATGATACTGCTGCCACCACACCAATTGATCCCCTTTTATTGCATGATGGGGAGATCGATCGCAATGAATTGAAACAAGAATTAGATATAAGTGTTGTTACAATAGAAGAGTCTAGTGTATCTAAAGATTGTGAAGATGATAAGGCTACTGATTCTGATAGTAATCTCCATGAACCAACTAAAAGATTGAGCAACGACAATGATGATTACAGATATTCAAAAAGAATAAGGTTTGAAGATGAGTATGCCATAGATGAATCAAATTTCTATGCACACACCACTGAAGTATCTGTTAGTAACAACTGCTCTGATACCGAAACAATTTGCAACAATGAGCAATTAAGTCAAGGTGAAGAGCTTCATATGTACACAACTCAGGACCAAGTTGATACAAACAGTGAAGACAGTAAAGCAACTGCTTCACTATATGAATATGATGAAAGAAGTGTGTCCTCTATGTCTAGTTTAAAAATTGAGACTCACTTAAACAATGTTTCTTTAGTAAATGACTGCAATGAAGAAGTAGTAAATGAGTATGAGGTTCCTGTATCTGAAACAGACCAAAGTCCTGCAGAGATAAAAGAGAACATGAAAGCATCACCAATCAATCATAATAATGATGACACTGTAGCAGATTCATTTCAAGATGATATCACCATAGTATTTGATACAAATGTAGAATCACCTCATAACCAGCCAACAGTTACTAAAGAAGTATATGAAAGAATGGACATCACAGAAGAAACTGATTGTTCTGTCGAGCAAAATGTAGAACAGAATGTTATCAAACACAATGAGATGGATATGGTCTCAAAGTCAGAAGAAAAACACAAACCAGAGAGTGTTGTCACTAACTATTTTGATGAACATTTTAAAGATGCAGAATCATTTATATTAGAAACAGATGCTCTTTCAATACTCACATCACGTAAGTTTATTACTGTAACATAAAGCAGTGTGTGAAATGAAATGTGTTACATATATTCTGATTACCTTGGGCAATATGGCATTAGAGTCCAAACCTAGGATACAATTGTTTTTTGCAACTCAATTCAAACAAGTGAAAGAGTTCACTTTTCAGTGCACCATCAGTTTTCAGCAGGCATACTTAGTTACATCTTAGTGGCAAAATTTTCAAAATGTAAAGTGATTTGTAAATACATTTAACTATTATCACTTTAAAACTTCTGCCATGAAGCTGAAGTATAGAAATTTTGTGAAAGAAACTTAGTCACAATTTCCAGCATGTATTTGCTCAGTTTTGCTTAGTCTGTTTTTTATATATCCATATCCTGTCAAATAATTTACATGTTACTTAGTGAATATAAATCATATTATAGTATTTTTATTTTTATTTATTGATTACAGAAAATGAAGATGTTAAATATGTACCTCATCCTAATTTAATGGAATTGACATCTTACATGAGTGAAACAAGTAAGTATTTATTGACATAATAGTTTGTGTATGTTTTAATGTTCATGAACCCCCATTTTACTCTCAACTTTAATCCCAATCTACCCACTTTCATACTTAATTTTTAAAGTAACATATTAATATTTACTACAAAACTTTGGGGTATTAAAATATTTGGTGAAATTTTGTTATTGTTTTATTTCAATATTACAGATGTTACAGCTGTAGTTACCATGCCAATCACACAAAATTCTTCCATACCAATGATGGAGGTCACTAACACACAAGTAAGTGCTCAAGAAGAAAGCATTGTATTTTTAAATTTTACAACATTATGTCAAATTTTTAATTATCACTTGTAATCATTGTAGTTGGTGTCTTATCCAGATGACACTATGCAGGATCCAGCGAAGCCTAAAAACTCTGCAGTATCATGGAAAAACGAAAATGAATGGACAAGTAATGAAAACATGATAACTTTGCACCATTTCTCACCGCTAAATGTTGAAGGTGGAAAATATATGAGTGAAGACTCCAAAACTAGTATGGAGGATGCGAACATTAATGATGAAAACTGCATGTACAAAGAGGACAGAGATGCCAATTTTAACATGGAATCATCAAATTCATCGGAAAGCTGCCAATCGATGAAAGACTTGACAGCAAAGCAAGACTGTGACCCAGCCACAAGCTTAGTATCTAGTACTACAGCAACCAATCTTCCAATTAATTCTGCAACTGTATCACAAAGTGTAAGAATAACTGGCAAAAAATCAAAATCTGGAAAAGATTCTAGCAGGTATGAGTCAGTTTGTTTTTGTTTAATTTTTTGTTCTAATTCCTGTACTTTCTGCAATTAAGAAATTCCAACATTTTAACGCTCAATTAACTTGAGGATTTCGAAGATTACATATGGATATTTTCTGTGTTATTTCTTTACTATGTTAAGAAATAAATTAATTGTCCACTACAGTAATCCACAATATTTTCTTTAAATATCTTGCAGGCTTTTAATACTCAATATCTGGTCTTATTTTCTGGCTTGAATTTGACTAGCTAAAATGTTATGATTTTCGACAAAACATATCCATCATCATCACAATATATTTCATACTTTTTTATTATTCTCACAAATTTTATTACTATTTCAATACACTAAATATGAGACATTTTGAAAATAATAATATTTAAAAAAATATACAACAAAAAAACCTCATCTAAAATTTCCTTGTGAACCATGGTTAACAAAACACTGGCAGTATTACCTCACCGAATTATAAGGCTAAGCCTCTGTGTGAAGTAACTGCCAGCCCTTTGATCCCGATACAAGAACAACTTTCATACTTTACATACTCCTAATTGTTAACCCTCCTAAGTAATATTGTAATTGTTTTCAGTATATTATACATAGTTGTCGAAAAAGAAACATAAACAATCGCAGTTTATTATACATTCTTCCTCTGTTGAAACATAATATAGTATAATTCTTTTTATATTATCCAAATTAATTACAATGACACCTCATATGTCCCTACAATGTAATTTTCAGAAACCGGAGTTTAAACAAGGTGCCACCGGGCGCAGTGAACTTGGAGCGCAGCTACCAAATTTGTCAAGCGGTGATACAGAACAGTCCTAACCGGGATGCGCTGCGCGGGCAGCTGCGGCCGCCGCCCGCGCTGCTGGCGCGAGCGCCGCGCGCGCCGCGCCCGCCGCCGCCCGTCCTAGTGCGCCAGTTGCCTGCCGCCGTCATGCCACACAATGAGGTATCAAAATGATCACAGACCACTGATCCCTCTCTAAGCAGTGCTATTTGGGCTCGCCACTAAAACCCGGTGACGCTATAGAGGCCGTTAGGGTCAACAGAATGCTGACAATTAGGGAGAAAACTGATTCCTCATTTCATATATAGCAGCAAACTCGTTTACATCCCATATTTAGGCTCTAAGGAATATCCTTTTGAGAAGTATTATACCTTTGTAAGGTATTAAAAGAACAAGTTATTAGGATATTTCATCCTTAAGACCTTTATAAATGCTAGTTTTGCATTTCAAAAATGGATAAAGTAAAGGCATGATTACAGTTAATATTATATAGGTATCTGATGGGTTCTAGTAAATTTGTAGATGAATCTATGATGAAACAAAAATGCGCACTGGTTATTTCGTTGAACGTGAACGTTTTATTAAATGTGATACAATGCAATAAAACATTTCAGATAAACGAAAATAGATCTAACAACATGGGACAATATATACTTGTTCAACGCACTCCCAATGTTGCTCCTAGAGCTTCTAGTGCGCCACCCGCTAATCAAAACTCTAATATTGTGAGTATCTCACCACTTCTAACTATTGAATCCTATACATACAAGGACTATAAAACCTATCAGCACTTTGCAGATAATTAAAACATTTATGGTTCGATTAAATGATAATAATATAATAAAAATCACTTGACCAATAGTATACTTAAGTTTTTGTCATATCGTTCACTTTTAATTAACACGTGATCTATTTGAGTCTGTAGTTCCCGACAGGTTTCGAAAATCTTTTAGTACTTGTTATATTGCACTCTCTGATACATATGTACCAGCTTAACTCACGTATAATTTTCGGAATAGCCTGACTAGTTCTGATTTATAGGAAGTTCTTCATAAGCTTTCGACGATTGCAGCGAGGTCGCGACGGAGACTGTTACATATACATATATAATCATGTGTATGAACACTCACGGTACACCAGTAAAATAGCATTCTTTGTATCAAATGGGGTAAAATAATATGCATTTTTATGAATTAATCCAAAAAAATATAGTTTTAAGCCCAATTATTAGGGGTCTAACAAAAAATTACTCTTCTTAACTTCAGAAATTACTTTCGTGTATTATAAATATTACTTTAATATTCTCATAACTGAATATTTCATCTTTTTATCTTTGGTTAACCAAACCACACTACACATTTTGTGCTATCACAAAAAATGAACAGTAAGCAAATTCATTTTTTTCTGTATAAATACTAGCTGGGCAATTTAACCTACAAATAAATTATATTCCTACTAGGAATAATATCTTATCTGAACGTTGTGAGAATTATAGGTACTTATAAGCTCTAACATGCAGCAGAATCTGCCACCTACAGTAGTCATCGCTGCAGTCTAATATCACAAAGCTTAACCGTGTGCAGCGGTGATAATTACTTTAATCTGCAAGTGTTTTTACAGTCAAACTTTTAATACAGAGCGCTACCGATTCACATTGTTACATTTGCAAGTATTATAGTATTTATTCAAGCATTTTCTATTAATCTCCTAATGAATATTGATTTCTTACATACTAGGAAAACTCTTTGTACCTTTAAAGGAGTTATTATGATTTTCATATCAACTAAATACAGAGCATAATACCAAATAAAATGTTGACAAGCACGTTATGTACGTTATAAAATCTTACAAAGTAGTATCTCATATGTGTCTTATTTGGTATGTGTCGTACATAGCATGTGTCTTATAGCACTTAAACCTTCCTATTTTAAAGACCGTTTCAAATTCATTTTTCGGTCCCACAATCTATCCCTCGATTTGTCTCAAAATTTTTCCCTTCTTACTCCTGTTCATTTGACTTCTTTTAGTCAGAAATCTTTTACTATCAATGCAGTACGTCTTTGGGACTCTTCTTCTTAGTATTCAACCTGCACAGTCTTTAGATGCCATTAAAACAGTGTTAAAAATCATTATTTGGATAGTTGCAACAGTTAATTTATCCATTCCATATAATACCAATACCTATTTGCTATCATGAATTGCTATATAAGTTCATCTAGTTACTCTAGTAGATGTCATTTTTTTAAATTGTAGTACACCCCTACTATTATTATAAATTTACATGTCTTGTACTTGAAGGTTGCATTGAAGAGATCGCTGTTATAGCGATAAGGCCGCCTTTTGGATACCTAGCATTAAGAAATATTTATGTTTATACATTATATTGTTGTTTTAAATGTTATTTTATGCTGGTCTACAAATAAAGAGTATAAATAAATAGCATGTGTCTTACAATGTATTTGTATTTTACAGAATGTAACGAGATGTCGGAGTGTAGGAGCCGACGACGCTTGCGTTTGTAACCTGCGCGCTATGATACTGTGCAAGAAATGCGGTGCCTTCTGCCACGACGACTGTATCGGCTCGTCCGAGCTGTGCTTGACATGTCTGATCCGCTGACCCGACCTCTCCACCGCCACCACTCATATTTCAGCCGTCGCGGCGTCTATAACTGTATTCCAAACGTGACAAATACAAGAAGTGTATGTTTTACTTAAGTAAAAGTGTTTGATGGTTATTTTGCAGCTGAATACAGTGTGAGAACTGAACATATGTGCACATAGACTCTGATGTACAAGGAAGTGATCATAGTGAAAGGTGCTAACATATTGTACTTGCAGTGAATATATTCATACTTTATATTATTACACACAATTTGTTGTACAGCATCCTCTGTGTACCTACAACTTATTCCAAGTATTGTTGTGAGTAATATAATTTAGTACTTTATATGTCAGTATCTGCAATTAACATTGTAATGTAAATAACTAATACTTTGTGGTGTTGTGTGCGCATGATATTCTGAATGCTTTGTGCTATGCTAGTGTTCTTAAAATTGATATGTTTTCTGAGCAGCTGATTTTAAGCATTTGTTATGTTAATTTATTCTCAGTACAAATGATGATAATACAACAATGATATAGCAATAATAGATTGTCTGATCTGAAACATTACCGACTGAAACATGCCCGAACATTGATAATATTTTCATAATGTTTAATGTATGTAATTTACATTATAGCAATCATATTGTGTAAATCATTATACATTTAACATTTGATTTTATAGCAGTTTTACACGTAAATTATTACAGCAACTATCAAATCCACAATATGAAGGGACAATTGCCTAGATGTTACAATAGAAAGTGTATTTATACAGGTGAATATATTATGAATAGTTTTAGGAATAACATGTACCTTCGAACTGTAAGTTGTTAATGACATAGAATACAATGAAAAAAAAAATGTAATTTAGTTACATTGCACAAGATTTGTCTATATTTTTCTATATGATTTGTAGAAATCAATGTCCATTATGTTGTATTATTTTAAAACTGTAATATGTTTTTCATAGAAAACCAAACTAGACACCTACATATAATGCTTGGTAATATTTTACTTACATACTGTAATATTTGATTTCCTCAAATTGGTAGAAGTCCCAAATGAGATCTGATTTTAATTTACTAAACATATTTTTTGACTAATTTATACAATACACATTTTATTTTGTGTGTTCAGATGTATTATATTGATGATCATTTCTCAAGTGTAATTCTCTATTATAGTTTCGTTAAAGTTAGTATAAGTTATTGATTTCATTTTGCCATTATATTTTTAATAATAGTATAAACATCACAATATTATTTTAATTCTCTTGTTATTATTATTTTTTATATTAAGAGTTACAATGCTTCAGTTACTTTTTAAAATACCCCTAAACATGATTTGGTGAGGGTATATAATCATTCACATTATTTTGAATAGAAATTGTGCACTATTTCCCATTTAATCATTGTATTGTAGTTAAGGGTATGTACAGATATTTATTGAATTGAGAAGGCTGATGGGGTAAACATCTGGATGAATATTGTAATGACAAATTTAATAAGAAGTTTTATAATAGAAATTGTTACTTTAATATTTTTTTTCTGTCATTGGCATGTACACAAATGTGACACTAAGTTATGCAATATATTTATACCTATCTATAATATTTTTATAAGGACATTTTACAAGCAGAACAGCTTTTTGCAATTTAATACATTCTGATGACACAATTGTTCAATAACATCTCTTTGATCGCTCGGATATCAAAACCTTTAATCGCCTACAATCCTTTTAGCTCATATTGTAAGGTATGTTAAACTATAACAGAATAAGTGTAAGGAAAACTAATTATCAAAAAATAACACATTATCACAATTTTTATGTAAAATAATTTGTGATATTCAAAAGGTATGAGATATGCAACATATACTTAATAATACTTATTCCACTTGTCACTTATCACTGCCGTCAACCTCAGGTATTTATTTCAAAATTGTAAAAATAAAATGTCGATGTAATGCAAAGTTTCAAATTCTCAAAGGGGTTTTAGCATTGACACAGTAGCAGGTTATGATGACTTGTAAAGCGCCAGAAACGATGGATACTTAGGCGACAGCCTTTGGTACTCTCACAAGAGTTTGCATCCTTGGAAAAGCACACTAAAGAGTCATACGCTGTTTTAATTGGGTAGCTATTAGTGAAGCTTATTCCAAGGCCTTTGTGGTTCTTTAAAAAACAGATGTGTGAGACATTCACCTGTATCCTTACTGTAATCTCTTTCATATGTAGGAATCTATTTGTGCCCACCAGTGGGACATTTTTTACAGCCAACACAAAGAGTTTAAAAGTTTTACTAGAAATGATTATCAAATGTTAAGGTGATGAATCAATATGAATGGAAAGTGAACTGAAAAATCATTTGATTTTATATACTGATTCAATCATCGTCATTGATATTTATACACAATAACATATTTAAAAATATGCAGGGGCGGCCTTAGCCACAGCCATCATTGTTAGCCGTTTATAATTGATTAAATTTATTCAGAATCCAGTGGTGTTTGATGAGTTACATAATTGAATTGCAAGAGTAGTGAAATATTAATCTGATATTTGTGATTATAATGTTGAATGGTTACAGTTCGTTCATCGAAACCATGTGGAATATTCTGGAAATAAATTATAACTCCAAAAGTAGTGTTTGAAATAATAGGTTTATTTTTCGGATTTTCTCGTAGTGACATTTATCTTAGACATGTGTGAGAAGTATCTTTTGCTTAGAGTTTAATAAGTTTGCAAAATTTTAATTATAAAGTGTGAAGTGGTAATGGCTACTGGCCGTTTCTTTTTCTTGATGTGTTATTACAAAATTAATATTAGTTTTATAAATAATTAAGAATCAGACTGGTAAGTATTTAAAAAATGCCAAATATAAATCATCATCATCATCAGCCTATCTCAGTCCACTGCTGGACATAGGTCTCCGCAAAAGGGGTTTATGCCCGTAATCTCCACGCTGGGCATGCGGGTTGGAGATCGCAGGACACAGCTTTTGGCGCGGCTGCAAATATAAATAGCGTTGCGAAATTAATACTTTGTACATTTCCATATCAATTAATCACAATATTGTTATTTATTGATAATTAGTTATTCTAGACACTGACTCCTTCGCTAATAAAATTATGTTCTTAATTTGTTTTTTAATTTTCTAATCCACACCATTACTGCTAAAATAATGGCATTGTAGCCACCACTTTTTTTGTTCTTCGTAGGAACTTTGAAGCTTGTATCGAATGAAATAATGCAATAATTTCAACAAACAATTCGGTCTGAGAATTTAGTAGCTTAATTAAATAATTAGATTATGCTGAAAACAGGCAAGCTGAAGTTGATAAAAATAAAGCTTTTTTGTAATACAGTTCCGACCTACTGCTAACTAGCGATGGTCGTTGAATCAACGAACTAGTTAAATCAACCGTTGATTCACTTTAAACGAATTAACGTTAACCCA
>DWDT01002498.1:0-13636 GCA_018245595.1 Microceris scylla | reverse complement strand
CGCACTTGGCCAGCGTGGCAGACTATGGCCTTAACCCTCTCAATATGAGAGAAGACCCGTATTCCAGCAGTGGAATTCTAATGGGTTGAAAAAAAAAAAAAAAAAAAAAATGCAAACGGCAAGTGATGAATACATAAAAACAGTTTTATTACAAGGCAGACAGAGAGTATCAAGTCACCTAAATCTCTACCCTTATAGAACTGAATTTAAAGACGACCTCTCCATCAGCCAGTACAAAAAATCATATCCACATCAGCTGTAAATAAAAACAATGCTATCATACTTGGATCTAGACCACTAAACAATATGATGATCAACACTACTGACCCAATTTCCTGATAACCCAGTAATTTGGTTATTAAGAACAACATATTTACATAATACACTTTGTTATCAATTTGCTGCTCTAAAACGCTAGAAATAAATGTCCTTTATTACTTTAATTAATACAGGTGTCACAAAAACTAACCAGTTCAAATTAAGTATCACTCTTCCAAAGCTTGATAGTCTTGTCATTCTCGAGTGCGGCCGACGCGATAATGTTCTCAGTGGGGTGGCAGGCAGTACAGAGCACTGTGTCTGTGTGACCGGTGAGCCGCTGCACTATCTCCTTTGACTGTAAGTTCCAAATGTACACCAGGTTGTCTTCTGAACCCGATACTATCCACTGAAAAAAGTTCAATATTAAAATGTTTGTACAGTTAACTAAGTAGAACCTATTCAAATAGGAAAAATAAGTAAAAACCTTTTAATGTGTTAGTTCATATTTTGGTATCACTTACAATATACAATTTACACTAAGAAAGACCACATATTATTAATATTAAATATTAACACTAAAATGTTTAACAGATTTAAATAATATTGCTTTTACAAATTGCTTGAAATTTTACTCAGATTATTACCTACCATATTGGTTCAGGTAGGATTTGATTAAAAACAAGTTCACATTTAACTGACCTTTCCTCCAGTGACACTGAAGTTGGCAAAGATGCAATATTTTTCATTCTTGTGACCTGTGTATGTCTTAAGGCATTTCCCTCTGCTGTAGTCCCAAAGTTTAAGTGTGTTGTCCAATGTCGCTGCCAAGATATATTTACCATTTGGAGAGAACTTAACAAATGATACAGGCGGATTGTCATCATCAATTAATGTTTTCAAGCATTGCCCTGATGCTGTATCCCAAATTCGACTAAAAATGTATAAAACTTTTAAAATTTCATTGCATAAACATTAAATGGGTTAATAAGGAACTTGAAAGGTTGGCGAAATTAATAAGTACTTAACAAATATTCTACAAATTTACTTTCTACAAATCACTTTAGTCAGCAATAATTAAGAATTAGATGGTTTGTATATATACACAGACACTATATGCCACACAAATATCTGAGAATATAAAAATAACATTTCATTAGGTAAATAATTTACAATCATATGCTAATTTGTGGACCAGTCTCGTTTTGTCCTACATACTACTAAATTAAACTTGTCGGACCATTCCAATAAACATACATGAGTTTATGGCATAGCTATACATATAATCAAGTGTATCACATGTCATTTATTACTAAAAAAGTAATAGCTTTATTTTAAAAAATTAACACTTACCATAATCCATCATAACTGGAAGATACAATTAAACTTCCATCTCTGTTGAAATGCACTGCTGAAACTGGATCTGAATGTGCTGGTAAAGTTTTCAAACATTTTCCTGTGAATACAAAAACTGTTGAGAAATCATCTTTAAATATATTTAGGAGTACAAGTTCTACATATTTCTAGAACATCAATAGAAAACATCGCAATATCGGTGATCAAACATTGTAGAAATCATATAGGTCTTGATGTTGTAACTTGTAATCATTTATTAAATTGGAAAACTGCACCAGTTAAACTTAAATCAGAATCTTGGTACTTAGTCAACATGTACATTTTATTGAGGTCTTATTAATATTAAACACTACAGAGTAATTCGAAATAATATCTATTACTTGATAATTTAAGAACCACAAAAGTAATTTTTTGTTGTGCCTTACTTTATTTCAACAAAAACATTACCTGTTCTGACATCCCATATCCGAACACTTTCATCAAAGCTGCCTGATACAATAAGATTGCTTTGCGGGTTGAAGTTACAGCAGAAAACATAGTTACTGTGGCCTTTCAAGGTTTTCAAACATTTTCCTGAACTTAATTCCCAAACCTGCAAGAAGCAAAATTTTAATACAAACAAAGAAATTGGGACTACGTTACTGGCATTATTATATGAAATGCCATTTTTTTAGTTATTTGTGTTGAGTACCCACACAATGCTTTGAATACTCATGAACTAAACATGCAACTATAATTATTTCCAACATTTGTTTAACATAAATTCAGTTAGCTCAAGGTAGCATTACTTATCTATGGTATGAAGTTAAACTTGTTAGGACAACTTTCTGAGCTTATCAGTCATGTTAAACATCAAACAAGTGATATCAGCAAGTAAAGCAATCTTTAAAATGAGATAAGACATTCAATCACTGTGGGAAATCTGCTTATAAGAGTGCTCTTCTGCTTATAAGGGTGCAAGTAAGAATTTATTATTATGGTACTATGTGAAGAATTATACATATTATGATAAAATAATGAGTAACATGACAGCAAAGAAGTGTTTTGTGATAAAGGGCCCACTGAAAATTATATACAAAACACATTAAATTGTGTAATTGTGTATTTAAAGTCAAGATAGTCAAAATAAAAAAAACATTAATAAAATACCCTTCTAGAGAACATATAGTCAAATCTAAATGATGAAATATTTATGAATAAAACTTAGGGAGTCAAAGAAATTATCAAGTGTCTAAGTACTTGGTGCAGTTCCAAAGGCAGTTTAATTTTGACATTGACATATGAATAATATGTGTTAAAACCACCAAAAAACTTGTATGAATAGTAACACAAATGTTTAATTATGCTCAGTTAGCATCCAAAGGAAATAGAATCATTAGTATTAAACTGATAGACTTCAGAATTCATAAGTTTTCTTTTTCTTGCATTGGTACATAAATGAGGTCACTCATTATTATTATATTGAAACAGGCTTACTCTGCAACAACTTGGTCACTATGCATAAAAACATTGACAAAGTACAGGTGACCTTGACTATAATTATCTATTGGTAGATGTTTTTTTATGAATTGGTTAATTCATGACAAGATTATATTAGGAATGTTTGTAACATATCTAGTACAACATGTGGTTTATCGAAATACAAAATTCAGAAATGAAGTGTTATGAAGTTTTACATGCCTAATATAGTTCATAAACTCACTGCCAAAGAAATATAATTACTTTAATAATTAAAATTAACTGTCGTCATTTAATTACTCACTTTGAAAAACTCACTATCAATGTTAGCACAATAGTGGTTATAAATAGCCATTATTATAATAATGATTTTAATATCTGGAAGGTAACAAAAGAAACTAACCACTAAAAAATCTATGTAAATTTATCACACATCATTAGCACAAAATGTAAAAATACCACTTATTCCATCATAGCACTTTCAATAATAAGCATTTATTTACCTAAATAAATAGATGGTTTATACGCTGATTAAATCTGTACTAGATTTCTTAAGCTACTGTATAAAAACAGAAATATAGTCATGTGCAGTTAAAAACTACTCAGGACGAATTAAATATACTAAATTTAAAAAATCAAAACTACTATACCTTTAAAGTTTTGTCATCACTGGCGCTGACTATCAACCTGCTGTCTGATGACCAAGCCACATCGCTGATACCCATTTTGTGTCCTGAAATAGTCTTCTCAAATTTGCCATCATATGCACCCCAAACTTTAATAAGCTTGTCAGCAGCTGAAAGTGGAATTCGATGCAAATTCAATTCTCACTCAATATCAAAAGAATAATTTTGGAATAAGCTTCGATCAATGCACTAGTCAAGTACATCAAAATAAACATCACACCTCTTTTATCAATGAATAAATATATAGAAGTGTAAATGCCACTTATATAATGCTGGAGTGTAATTAAAACAAAACCCCATTGGAATTTACAGCTGAGAATTAAAAACAAAACATTCCACTCTATTTATACTCTGTGACACACATATTCTCTTATGTTCATCGTTTGACCTTTGTATACAGCTTCCTGTTGAGCTTACTTTATTAATGAAACTTAGTTTGTTTTAACATTTAACTGTTGCATGTGCATTATAATTAAAGTAGTTTTACAATTGGTAAGGTGGTAATTATTGGAAAGACTTATGCAATTTAGAATTCTATGGTGCAATACTAAAGTATTGGTGCAATACTAAGTTATTGGTAAGAATTTTTACCAAATTTCCACCACACAAAATATTATTAAAAGTTACAATACATCATTGTAAATATTAATGAAACTTGCAATTATCTATAATGCTTTAATGCTTACAACATTAAAATAACTGGCACAATTGTTACTGATATGCCACACAAAATAAGAAGAAAAAAACTGTCCATATAGCATAATTTATTGCTTCCTGTTGAAACTTTTACTATGAAAGTTGTACAGTATTACACAATACTGAAGTGTGACCTACATTGCAGGCTAGTACATGACATGTTCATTATCATATTACTTTGTACATGGCCCACTTGAAGGAATGAATAATTCTCACTCACGTAAACTTTCAATAAAACTCTGTATAAAAAAATATAATATTATTTAAAAACCGTTTAATATCTTTGAAAATAGGCACTAATTGAGCATTTTCTTAAAGTCAAAATAAAAAATAATGAAATTATTTAGGCTAATAGGTTTCTGTCAAACACATGAATTATATCCATTGTCTTAATTATTTAAACACTTCCGAACAGTAATTATTCATGGCAGATCCTTATGCATTCTACGACAACTTTAGCCGCCGCGATATTGGAAATTTACATTCAAACTTTACTAACGAGCCGTAGTATTATCAGCATTTAAAAACTCGTAAACCGGCCAATGTTTACTGATAACCGATGGATATTGAAGGACTAATGCTAGAGCGTAACTTACAGGAGCTCGCGAGCCATTCACCGTTGGGACTGAATTTCACCGATGACACAGCTTTGGTGTGCCCGGCAAGAGTGAACTTAAGTGTGTAGTTCGGCTTCTGAAAATCGATATCAAAATTAGCGCCAAATCGCACGTGCTCACACAAGAAGTTATATAAACATGTGCGACCCGCCAGATTGACGCAAAACTATTAAATCTATAATTTCAATTGAACTTACCGCCACTGACGACTTATTCGATTGCGGAGCGCTCTGTGATAACGAATTTGGACCGGACAAATTAGTCGAGGGCCCACCGAGCGTTTGGTGTGCGGTAGGATGGCCTGGCCCCGGCCCGAGCGGCACCATGTTTCAACTTTCGACGCACTACTCTTTTGTTTATTCGTCACCCAACGCAGTCACTTATACACACAGAACAACAATGTAAATAACACTCGGAAACAAATAAAGTCGAAAACTTTTCACCCACTAGCGTAGTTTCATAAAATTCAACGTAGATATTCAAAGAACATTCTAAATCCGAGCGTCTCAATGCGTGCATATTTCGCGAAGAACACGCAGTGATGCCAACATGACATAACGTAAAAAAGGCCCTCCCGCGTTCAGCACTTCATTCCTTCTCCACCTACAAGTGCACAACCCAACGTTTTTATATATTTCAATGATGCTTTCCAATAATTTTCTTATGGTCTTCATTTATGACAGATTCATAAAATTAACGCAATTGCAAGTAAAATTATTAAGTATTGTTTCATATTATCACATCAAATATATTGTTTTATTTAATAAATTTTTATATATGGCAAGAAAGTTTGACCCTTTTGACATACTGAAGGTTAAACTTGCCAAATTGAAAATCAATTTAGAAGTCGGATAATATTTAAAGTTTTAAACTTTTTCAGAATTTATCAAAATGGCTTTAAACAAGCTCAGCATCGATGTCCTGAACCTCAGCGGTAAACGTGTCTTAATGAGGTACGTATAGTGTACAATAATTTTATTGATCATTAGAAATTTTATGCACTCAGTAATGTTCTTGTAGTAATATAAATAATATATTTTAGGGTTGACTTTAACGTTCCGCTGAAAGAAGGAGTTATCACCAACAATCAGCGCATTGTAGCCGCCTTGGACTCGGTAAAGTATGCCCTGGACAAGGGTGCTAAATCCGTGGTTCTTATGTCACATTTGGGAAGACCGGACGGCAATGCCAACCTGAAGTACACCCTAAAACCGGTTGCTGAGGAGTTGAAGAAGCTCCTGAACAAGTAATCTACCTTTTACATGATAAAAATACCAGTTCCACATCTACCCTTCATTGTTTACTTACACTACACTATACATTTATGATTGTACACCTCACGCTTTAATTCCGATTGCTGTTGAGTGTTTTCCCTATTTTATATATAACTGGGATAGTCACATACTCTTGTAAAAATCCTTAATTAAAAATTATGTACAAATTCAGACTACAAAATAAACAATTAGATATTTTCACTGGTGAATATGTGGATTATGATATGTTAAGAGGTTGATGTTAAACAGGATGCTCACTACCATTTACATTTAAAATATTCCATCGTAGTCCTCGAAGATTAAAATATTTCTCTGGAAAACTATTCAAATGGAGAGATATTACACTATTCAAGTAATGTTATGTTTGATAATTCTAGCACATTCTCATAGCTACATACTTATTCCTTGATCATATATATTTTTATAACTTTAACACAACTCTGGAATTTATATAAAATGAATTTGTATTCATTTTACTAAATGAACAAAGTAATATTTATAGAAAATAGCACTAGTATAAAGAATTAATTTTTATTCTCTAAAAGCATAAATTTCTTTCTCATTCTCTAAAATTATAAAGTGAATTAGTATCAATAATTGCTACTTTCAGAGATGTAACATTCCTTTCTGATTGTGTGGGACCTGAAGTAGAGGCAGCTTGTGCTGACCCAGCAGCAGGATCTATAATTTTACTTGAGAACCTCAGGTTCCATATAGAGGAAGAAGGCAAAGGTGTTGATGCCAGTGGAGCCAAAGTCAAAGCTGACCCGGAAAAGGTTAAAGCTTTCAGAGCCAGCCTCAGAAAATTAGGAGATGTTTATATCAATGATGCTTTTGGTAAAGTATATGTTGTTTTTATATATTAACAATTAAGAGATTCCACTCTATAATTTTATCTCTGCATGTAGGTTTGTGTCTGTAGTTTTCTACATCTCTAGAGATCTGCATAATACTGTTGGTAATAATTCACATTGATATTATTTTTAATAATGATTCATACTGTTTATTAGATTTTCTGCAAAGCTTTTTTCCATGTGTGTGCTTAAACTATTCTCTAGTGTGCTTTTCCAATTATTCCAGATTTTTGGGGTGATGGATTAATGCTAACCCTGCTATTAAATATTTAGTCTAAATAATTTACTTATTTCATATTTAGTATGCTTAACATTCCCTATGAAGCATAGAAACATGCCCTAAAAAATTACACAAAATTATTAAACATTACAAATAACTTGTAATCTCCAACTCTGATATGGCTACAAATTATTAGATGCATGTTTTTTAAAATTCATACTTGTAAGTCACATTTTTTTCTTGTACAGGTACTGCCCACCGTGCCCACAGCTCCATGATGGGAGAAGGATTTGAACAGAGAGCTAGTGGTTTTCTGCTCAAAAAAGAACTGCAATATTTTGCCAAAGCTTTGCATGAGCCAGAGAGGTATATTGACATAAGCATACACAAAATAATAATTAACAAACTAATTGTATCATGTTATAATTATTTATAGACTATGAAATTAAATTGAAATCAATAATATTTTAGGCCATTCCTTGCTATACTTGGAGGGGCAAAAGTAGCAGACAAGATTTTATTAATTGAGAACCTTCTAGACAAAGTGAATGAGATGATCATTGGTGGTGGTATGGCTTATACATTCCTAAAAGAAACTACTGGCATGAAGGTGAATATGACAATAAAATCAATATACAACATTTCACCTCCCAATTTTTCACTTTTGATATGTTCATAGCTGAGATTTTTATAACATTTTATTTCACAGATTGATGTGTTGTATTTTAACTAGAACATACAAAAGATAAAGAGCAATAAATATGTCTGTGAAAAGTTTTTTATAAAGATTGCATTACTTTTAATTACATTACAATATCCTCTATCAATCACATAATTACTTTAGGAATTTATAATTTTTATGTTCAAGTATATCTATGATAATTGTATGTTTGAATTGTAATATATTAATTTTCATTTTAAGATTGGCAGCTCTTTGTATGATCCCGAGGGTGCTAAGATTGTAGCAAAGTTGGTAGAGAAAGCCCGCAACAACAATGTACAACTGCATCTGCCCACCGACTTTGTTATCGCCGACAAATTTGATGAAAACGCAGAAGTGAGTAATACCAATAGTAACTAATAGATATCTCCCCGTCGCCCCCTTTTCACTTTTATAATTTGATAATAAGTTTCTGTACCTTTCAGACAATTCATTTAATCAGGTTTATTTATAAATAATATTAATAACTGCCATAGTTACTATGACTATTGTTATTATTATAGCTATGCCTGTAGTCAACACCTACAATTCTTGAATTTTTCTATGGGAATGGAATATTTTTATGAAGTGGAACCTTTGGTGCATACTGAGATTGGTAACAAGTTGTATACCTACTACCATATTAAATTTCGTTAAAAATTTGAATAGTCCTAGTTTTAATGTGCTTCAAATTAGAGCTAGTAATTTCAGATTATAGATTTTAGTAAGTATCTCATATTTTGAACTCAATTATAAGTTACTAAAATACTACATTGACTTAATATTAGTGTTGTAATTTTTATGTAATGATTAAAAAACACCAACAGGCAAAAAAAAATATTTTTATTTCTGTTCCTTAGATAACAATTGACACTTTCAATACAAATTTCACCTTCTATTTTATGGTCAGCATACAGATTAATAAAAATTGTTTTTTTAGTAGAAATTACTGGCAGATTCATAGGATGTATTATAATTAAACATACATGTAATTCCCAGCCATTTTAAAATAAGTATTTTAGATGTAAAAATTATTTGTAGGGATCAATTTGTCTGATGTACAAATAATATACACCTTTTGATTTTGAATGTAGCTATAAAGATACATTGCAATGACAAGTGAACTCTTCTTTTTAATCTTGTAATAGTAGCTAATGATACATGAAAGTCTGCAATTCACAAACAGTATACCAAAAGTACTGTAGTGATCACCAAAAATGGATTGCAACTTTGTCATTTCATATCAAAGGCGGCAATATCCTCCACAGTGTTCGATTTAGTGAAAAACTAAATAATATCATTTTTTACAAAAAATATGTATACTGTTGTAAGGAAATTTTTATGGCATATACTAACAATATTTTTAAACTGTTTATATCAGTAACTACGGCTATGTGATACTGCTGTATTTGTCACTTAATGCATTGCTCTACAGAAATTAGGCTCACAGAGTAACAAAATGATGTTAATAGTTGAATTTTGACCATAGGTGGATTTTGCCTCCTTTGATAGTATATGTCACATTACTAAAAAAACAATGCTCATAAATTTAATACTACAATAAATAATCAATTCATTCAACAGTCACATTAATTTTATGTATGCAAAAGATAATGTAATATTTTCTGCAAATACAGTCCCGCGAAGTCACCATGGAGGATGGCATTCCTGATGGCTGGATGGGTCTCGATGTTGGCACTAAGTCAAGAGCTATTTTCGCTGAGCCCATCGCCAGAGCTAAAGTTATTGTTTGGAACGGGTAAGAATTCTTTCTTAAATATAATTTTCATTTTTGTTTGTATGGCTTGGAATTGGTAGAGTGGTTGAATTCAGCTATATAAAACATTGGAAATGCCTAAAAATAATGGCGCAGGAACACATGGACTGTTTGAAAAGAAATTATAAATCCTTTAAACACGCTTTTTGCAAAGTCCATAAAAATTAATCATATCAGTTCCAGGAAATTGTTAAAAAACTATTCATTGATTTATGGACTTGTTTGCCAACCATTTATGTGGAAAAATAAATGTATTTTGTATTTGTGTTCAGAACTTGCAATTGGTTACTAACCAAATAAAATTCTGAATTTGAATTTTGATTTTTTTTCACAGTCCGGCTGGTGTGTTTGAGTTCGAAAAGTTCTCTGGTGGCACTCGAGCTTTAATGGATGGTGTAGTGAAGGCCACAGCTAATGGCACCATTACCATTATTGGTAAGCGCTCATTTTTTTTATCATATCGTAGGCCGGCGTTTGGTCGCGATCCCGTCTGACGGAAAGCGCGAATGCGTCCTAAGATGGAGCACGCATGCCTAGGAAGAACCTATTCACCCTTATTCATGTTCAGATTAATACGACATTTCATATATTAATCAATATTTTAATACATCTCTTAATTAGAGCTTTATTATATCATATAAATAGGATATTTGTTATATAATAAATAAGTTTAAAAAAAAACTAAAAAAACACGATTTTACTGCTAATCGAACTGAAAAGTAGAAAATAATTTTAATGACAAAGAGATATATTACAGCCATAAAAGATCGAACAATCAATCATAATGCCTCGCCTCAAACTAAAATTATGATAAAATTATTATTAAGCTATTAACAGAATAATTCAATTCAGAGTAAAAAGCGCGGGATGCATTTTACTACGGTTACATAATCTGTTAAAAACAGGCGGTGGTGACACAGCCACCTGCTGCGCCAAATGGGGCACTGAAGACAAGGTGTCCCACGTGTCCACCGGTGGTGGTGCCTCACTCGAACTACTTGAAGGTAAGTGCTCATCAGGCTCATAATTTTGGATGTAGAGTATCGATGTCTTGTGTCGATTATACTATATTTTCACAGTACTGCTTTCGAATCGAAGTATCGATTAATTGATAGTCGATTAGAGAAAAGTATCGATTTAAGTAAATTGTATCGCTATTGGCTCACTTAGATGGAATATACGCTATTTTAAATTGTTTTACCCCATTAGGAGATTTACACAATAGGATGAGTGACAACTGTTACCATCTATAGTGGCAAGCAAAAAGATTTTTATGATATTGATTTATAGAGTAATAAAATAAGAAAGAACTTCACAAATAATGATTATTGTAGAAGTTGATTAAGAAATATTGAAGTCCCCAGCATAGTTTTTAATTTAAAATCGTCACAAAATGCATGTTCCATACGTATTCATAACATAAAAATAGATATTAAATGTTTTTAGTATCTTATCAATGTTAATATATAACATACTATTAAAATTAATCATATCAATCTTACAATTGTAATATTTCTTGTCTTCTTACTGCAATCGTTCGAAATGGTAAGAAAAACTTAAATAATAATTATGAACTTGTACATAATACATATGTACATAAAACGATCTCTAAATTTTTAGTTTTAAAAGTACATGTAAATAATGTAATATAATCAGTATATATATGTAGTGATTTTGCCATCCAAATAAATAATAATGTACTTATGTACGTGACAGAACAATTTTAAACAAAAGTCAACTAATAACATAGAAGCAAGCTTGTACAAGTACCTGAATGAATTGTTTGTTGTTGAAATAATCGGATAAGTGTCCGAGTTACACATACTTATCCACCTATTCGGGATTCACCCATATCTAATATACATAACAATATCTAAGTATTTATGTATATATACTGACCCATGTCAGAATAAAGCCTGCGACGATGCCGTGATTTCTGGACCGTGACTAATGCGCCCCATAGCGAGCTAGTAGCTTCGACACAACTGTTTATGTAGCTACTGTGACTGTGTTTATTTATCTTTTATTGCTGTTGACAAAGAACTTACTCAACGCCAAACGGCATTACCAGTAATTATTTCGGTAAAGACATGTATATTATAAACTTTTTGCCATTGTATTAGAAAGTGAAATGGTGATGTGACTTTAACAACGTCAAAAGCATAGCAATGTCTGGTCAGTTATAATTCCTTATGGATTTATATCAATCTGCTGATGGATATAGAGATTCTGATGCGCAAAGTTTCATCATCGTCGTAGTAATGATTATATCAGTCTCAGTTCACTGTTGGGAATAGGACTCCCCTCAAGAGCACCATCGTGACCTGTCCTCTAAAACGTAGGAAATTTAATTTTGGAAAATTCAATTGCAAGCAGTGAAAACCCACAAAAGCTTAAATGGTGATAATAAAAACACGACCGTAAATTACTCTGAAGCTCGAGAATGCAGCGACTTGATTGCATTTTCTATCTTCACGTACTTTGTTGGTTGTCCTGTTGAAGCGAACGGTGTGTTTTCGCCCGTCTATTTATAGACGTGAAGTTACATTTCACCTGCACCCCGCATACATACGTGCCTACACTAATGGAATATGCATCGATCCATCTTCTGACTGAGATTAATCGTTCTGTTTACTTTGTGTCTACGTATATCTTCGAAAAGTCCAAACAACCTCAGAATGATCGGAGATACTCAAAGAAGCAGAGGAATATAAAAAAGTCGGAAAAGTTATACAAATTTGTTGGTAAATTAAAGAAAAAAATATATATTTTGCGTACTAACCACTAATCTGCAATGGAGCAATATGACGAAGGGTGCTCCCAATTTCCACAGTACTCCGATATACCCTCACCTAATATTAACACATAAATATGGGTCGCCCCTCGTACAAACATCTTAAGCCTTATCATGAATTTAAAAACTATAGGTACACAGATGTAACACTTCTGTCAGTTAAGCACTTCTTAGGCTTTTAACGAACTTATGAGGTGGCGCATTTTAGCATACAATTTTATTTACAGCATCCTCATTTTCCCGGGTTTTTTAAACTAGTAACTTACTATTCCTAGCCACGTTGTCTTGTCCGTTGACATTTGGCTTATTCCTGCAAAGCAACGGTTCCCGCCTTATCAAGTCGAGGGCGATAGAGTCACGGCCATTTTGTTTTAGAGTCTATAATCAAAGGATTTTTTCATTTCCCGGCTGAAATAAACGTAAAGTACTTTATATACGAAAATGTTTGTGTTGTTTTTAAAAAAATCGTGAGTTTTCACATAACAAATGTAAACTTTCAAGCAATAAAATCTCAAGAATAACAACAGAATGATTAACTACATACGTATAAATGTTAAAATAAATTTGTCTCTAAAGGGTTTATCATAGAAAAATTCTGATGTCACTTCACTGATCTGTTTTCACAGAGGATTGAAAGGAGAGCACCTTTACTTTGATGTGACTTTTTAGGTCGTTGCTCAGAAGAAACTGTAAAAAACTCCTAAAACACGGAACGGGGTTAAAAGCTCTCTTGTTTTTAGTGACGCTAATATTTTTCTAAAAACAATAAATATAGGTACATTATAATCATCAAAACATACATATATATATCTAATATGTCTATGTCACCTTTGAAACAAAAATTATCTCATGGAGCCGCGTACTTTTTTAGATACGTAATTCGTCTAGTTTCTTAATTATTCATAGCTCAATATGATAATCTAATGACAAGAAACACTATGTTTTT
>DWDT01002497.1:0-13636 GCA_018245595.1 Microceris scylla | reverse complement strand
TTTACACTTTTTTATTTCTGTTACAGACGCGGACAAACTGCCAAAAGAAATCCATATCTAAGTATTTTAGATATCTTTATGATTTACGGGTTCTGTCTAATAATCTTACTAGCGCACTCGAAATTGAGTCCACAGAAACAAACATAAATACACTTGAAGAAAAGATCGAAATACTTGCAAAATGTTATGCTCATATAAGCATATTGCTTGATCAGTTTAGTGTATTACTGAAATCCTCCCCAGAATATACAACGGGCTCTGAATGCCAACTAGAATTCGATGCGGTTTTATCAGACTCACCTTTAGCGAAATGTTTCCAAAACAGCGATGAATGGCGGCAACTATATAAGCAAATAAAACTTATAATAATAAATATAACCAAACACAAAGCTGCTTTGAACAAATTGATTAATTCTATGCCCAAACAAATTGGCAGAGATAGTAAAGCACTACCTGTTATATCTCAAAGTCACATTGATATTACTAATGACGCTAAAGCTAATCTACATAATATTCTGGCAGATTTAGATGTTATTGTACAGAAGTACAAATTCGAGCTCAAATCTTTACGTATCGAAGATAGTATTCCTCAACATCCTATACTGCGATGTCTTGATAATTTAACTGAATATTTGAATGAAACTGTCACTGCACTGAATGAAGTAGACAAACCTAGTGTTATTTCCGTGGACGATACTACTACAGTCATAATTAATGAGACAGAGGATACAATATCCAGTATGCTGTTAATAATACAATCTCTGTACAAAAAACATCTGCCAATAAATAAAAGTACAGATAGTACTGAAATTCTGAATGCGATAGATGAAGTTATTGATGGTGAAAATATAATAGAAAAATCTAAAGATGTTCTGGATGACAAACATTTGAAAGTATTGTTGCAAGAAAACCTCTCAAGTGATGCAAAGATGCTGCAAATGAAAGTTTTGATCGTTAGAATAAGAACATTGATAATGCACTATGTAAAGTTCATAGCTGCGAACAAAAATATAGACAACGTAAGAGCTGTTTTGATGAGATTAGTACCAATTTTGGAACAAACAGTACTCTTTATGCAATACTTTGTAACTCAAAAGGTAGCGGTTCATAGAGTTTCATGCAAGATGCTGTCTGTTCTCTTGAAGATATTTTCGGAGTTGGCCACTAAAGGGTAAGTAAGAGAAAAAGCATATATATCTGTTATATTTAACAAATAACAACAAAAGAAAAGTAAAAAACAGTATAATTGTGTAAGGTAGTTTGCTTATTAAATTTTGCCTAATGAAATAAATTTAATGAAATATAAATATATAAATTTAATGAAATATAAATTTAATGATATATAAATTTAGTGAAATATTTAAGTTAGTAATTAAATATTTTTTTAGTGGGTCAAAGTATGATGTGGATGCTCTTAAAAATTTTAAATATATGAAAACAAATATCCACTGATTAACGATTCGAATATAATTCACAGATTCACACTCGAATTCGAATGTAGTTCACACATTCACACTCATATATATTATAGGTTAAGCTGTTTAGTGTACGTCATTGTATTACCGTCAGTCTGCAGGATCAACTCTGTTTTTACTTCATTTATTCTTTCAGATTCTGTAAACCCTCTGATCTTGATATGGAAGAAGGCGAAGGAGACGGCGGTCCCGGCAAATTGGGAGGAATGGGTCTTGGTGATGGTGAAGGACAGAAAGATGTATCTGAGAGAATCGAAAATCAGGTACAGAGACAAAGTAGTAGATCTTGTTATATCTTTACAGTTTAGTAATAGATATTAAAAATGAGAAATGGCTTTAAGGAACTAAGGTTAAAAGGAAGGTATGCAAATAAGCGACATTTTGTAGAAAAACAGTCTCAAAATAATCCTCACAATTAAATTTTTGACAATATATTAATTGTATAAAATTCAGTCTAATATTGCATCAAGGTTAATTAAATTTATATACATATTTTTACGTGATAGTGACCTTAGTTAAAGTACAAGTCCATTCTATCTATATGCGTAAATTGATCAAACATTGATAATTTTAATTATGAATGTTATGTACAGGACCAGTTGGATGATGCTCAACGTCCAGGCGAAGAGAAGAAAGAGGAGGAAAAGGATTGCAAGGAAGAAGAAAAAGGCGTTAATATGTCTGATGACTTCGATTCGCATTTACAAGACGTTGAAAAGAAAGGTGGGTTATAAATTATTTTAGCAAAGTAGTAGTGGAATACCATTTAATTTTTTATTTTACTTAAAGGCAATTTCTTTGTGGTCAGATTCTACAAAATAATTTGTCTTTTATCTATATTCCTATTTTATTTATTCAGGGTCAAAAGTTGAATAAATCTTCTATATTATTATTATTTATCTAAATGGCATTAAAATTGGTAACCGATTTATTTTTATAAAAAAATTGTCATGTAGAAGGTGATGGCTCAGATCAAGAAGACGACGAAGATGCAGATAAGCAAATGGGCGATACGGATAATGTCGCTGATAAGTAAGTGTATTCTTAATAAGACAGCATCAATACCTTACATTTGTTGCTGAGTCGAAAAGTTTGCTCACATTGTGTATTTATAATAGGTTGGACCAACAAATATGGGGTTCGGATGATGAGAAAGATCCAGGCGAAGACGAGCAGAAAGATAAAGAAGAAAAAGGCAAAGGAGAGAGTACAGGAGAAAAAGAAATGGCTGCAAAGGATCAAGAACAAGATGTTGATGATGGCTCCAAAGGCAAGGAGAAGGAAAAGAAGAAAGATATTAATCAAATGGAAGAACCAGAAGTAGACGATGATCATGTAAGTCGTTTGTATTGAATTTTGTTAGCTATTAAAATAGAAAACATGTTAAGTTCATAAAATAATACGAAAACGGACTACTATACTTTATAATTATCAGAACTAACTATATATAGCACAATTAATGTGTTAGATGTATGCGACAAAGAAACTTTCTGTAGGAGAATGTTTCTTCATAATTGATTTACACGTGTTTTATGTGTTTTTCTCTATTTTCTGTATATTATTCGTTTGATTTTAAATAGTTAGCAAACAGCAGAAATATTTTTGTATCTATATTAGATTCTTGAATTAATTATATGGCATACTTGTTGGCTTATAAAAGCATGTTTTATAGGTGGATCCCTACCATGGAAAACAACAACAATTACCAGAACCAGAAGACTTCGATTTGCCTGAAAATATGGATGTGGATGGTGAGGAACGTGATGATGATAAGGTATAAATTGTCCTCTATTTTGTATACAAGTTTAAAATGATGATGCAAGAGCTTATGTTATGGTAATTTTTATTTTACCCTTATTCTACGAAGTTAATGTTGTATTTATCTTAAAGGAGGAAGGGGAAACCGAGACAGAAAATCCTTTCGAAATAGACGTTTCTAAAGCTAATATGCCAGATGAAGAAGGAACAGAAAAAGAGCAAAAGGAAAAAGATGATAAACATGGCCTCGAAGTGTCAAGTGATGAGGAAGACGGTAATGAAGATAAACACGTGAGTAAATTATGAATAAACCTATATACGTACAAGATCGCAATCGCAATCGCAATGAACCTCTTGCTAAGATGTTATTTACCTTACCCTTTTTAATTTTACAGAACGAAGAAGACTCCAAGATGGAGGAAGGAATACAAGATTCAGAAGATAATAAACAAGATGATAAAGAAGGGGAGGAAAACAAAGATGATAAGGAAGGAGTTGATGATGATGCTAAATTGGATACACAAGAGAATACTGAAGACAATCTGGAAAACAAAGATCCCACATCAACAGAAGAACAGGAAGAAACAGCCCCTGAAAAAGAAGACTTACCCAAAAATCCGGAAGACATAAACGAAGAGGATCAAGTAGTAGAAAAAAGTCATGACGCTAAACCTCAAGCTAATCCATCTAATAATGATCCTTCTGCAGGAGAAAAAGCAGAGAATGCTGAAATGGATAGAGGAACTAATGACAAGGTATCTTCTACTAACGAACAACAGGCAAAGGATGAAGATGCAGAGCCATATGTAAGATTAATATAATTTGTAAACATCTGATGTAAAGCTTTATTGTAAAATTAATCAAGTCGATTCAAGTAAATTTCGTACAAATGATACTACTATGTTTCTAATATCAGATGTAATTTTAGACACTTATTGTGTGCTTTTGATTATAATACAGGTGCGTAAACAATTTCCCTTGTGATAGAAATAAACGTGCACTGCCTAAAGATATGGAAATTAGAATCGATTTTGAGATTTAATATAATTTTCCATAATGATGAAATACAAGTGTACAAGTTACACTACAACACACAACTAGATACTTATAACGCTATGAGGAGTTCACTTCAATGTTATCTAACGCAATATAGCAGACTATCACTTTCCTGCTCTCATTCTGTCAGGAGATTCTTGACTAACTGGGGAACGATATAAGGGTGGATGATAATGTTATTAAATATTATTGTGTAAAATAATAATGTAAGTGTATTATCAATCAAAGTCCAAGCAGAATTGTTTGTGCAAAACTGTTAATTAATGGATCCATTATTGTAATAATTAATTTAAGTTTAAGATAGGTTGACATAAGAAATTTGAGACAACATAAAATATTTTGAAAAATGTTGCCGTTTATAGGAAGAAGCGCAAGAACAAGTAGGTGAAGACAAACAGTCCATGGGTCGGGCGGAACTAGATAATAGCGAAAAGGGGCACAGGGGAGAAAAACAAGTCGCCCGCGTCCAAAGTACTCGTGACATGCAGAAACGACACGAAAATAAACCCGGCAAAACTGACAAGGACAGGACATTGGGTGCGTATAGTTATTAAAATAGATCCTAAAATGTATGGTTTAGTTTATTTTCATAATCTTCATATTTAATATAGTCTCTCAAAAATATTAACTATGTGCCATCTTTGTGAATACAATTTGTAGGCGATGTCAACAATAAGAAACATAAGCAAGCGCACATGTTAAACGTTGCAAAGGAGGATGCCGTTGAAGAGGGCGGTGAGGCTGATGAAAAAGAACAACAAGCAGATGCTTACCAACACGTGAAGCAGGCGAAGGAGCACGATTTGCAAGTAAGAAACATATTTTACTAATTTTCTGTGGTAATGACATATTTGGTATGGACACTAAACACGTTTCATGTGCAATAGGTTCCAGATTCGATTCTAAGTTCATATAGTACATACATATATACATTTCTTCACGCCAGGTTTGTTTTGGGGTAGGCAGAGAGCATGGTGTGACAAATTCTCTGTCCTTGCAGACATCCTAATAGATCCTCACTGTATCTTGCAAATATCTCTGTTCTAGAATATACTTTTCATAGACATATAGGAGTTATAGTGCATGTAGAGTTATAAATAGTTAAAAGAGTTATAGTAGTTAAAGGATATTGCAGTAGGTTAGTGAGGTCACATGTCAGCTCACAATGTGCCTGATGTCACGGGCAAAGTTTGAAATATAGATATGTATTCATATTGTAAAACAGAGAGATTTTTAGAGTCTAAGCAATGTTTAAATTTGGCACGTAGATTGGAGATAGAAGTTTACGAAATACGATTGTGTCATATCACTGGAAAACTATTATTCAATGACTTACATCATCATCCACCTATTTCAGTTCACTGCAGGACATAGACCTCCCCAATGACTAATGTTACTTTAATTATTATAGTCCACTTAAACACCTTCCAATTAATTTTTAGGCAATAGATGCAGCAACTAAAGAACAAGCAGATGAGCAGCCCATGTTACAAAAAGATGAGGAGGCCGAGCAGCTAAAAGAAGATGAACAGGTTCCTATGGATCTTGATGAGGAGGATATTCAGGTTTGTAGTTATTATGATTAATAACTATTTTTCTACCAATCATGCACCTTTTTAAAGAACGTAACTTCACGCCTGTAATACCCGAAGAGGTAGGCAGAGGAATGCGGAACACTCCCGTTTCACCGGTTACGTTTGAGTCCCATGGAATAGGTGGTGAGCCTATTGCCATGCATAGAAAATCTAAATTAGAAAATTTTTGTAGTGTTCGACCTGGGACCTCCCGATCGGCAGTCGCACATGCAACCAATACGACCAACGAGGCAGTCTAACCTTAAATATATAGACCTTTTTAAAGAAATAACTTAAAGATTGTTATTTTTGTAATTTTCAATAATAGCAGTTGTAAGCTATGTAGTAACTAACACTTAGAAATAAAGACATTTATATTGCATCAATGATCTGTGTATACCTTCCACCATCATATATGGTTATAGTTATCATATTGTTGAGGTATATTCTTATTGTTTAAGTAATGTGTACTGAAACACCCATAAATCATAATCAATGTTATTTGTAATAAGGTTATGTTATATCATTTTCAACCAAAAGCCGCTAACTGTTTAGTTTATCTAAATCAGTATAATCAACTGTTTGCTTCGTTTCCAGGTGGATAAATCAGAAGAACTCAAAGCAGAGAAAGTAAAAGATGGGGCAAATAAAAACCGAGAAAAGAATGCTAATAAAAACGAAGGAGGCGATGATCCAACTGGTGGTGATACCGTCATTGAAATAGAAGGAGACAATGTTCTTACGAAAACAGTGCCCAGGGGTCGGGAGACTACTTATCATACAAAGTATGTTATACATATGATTTGTGTACCACTTTTAAGTTATATTGAATTAAGAAGTACAGGACGTTCGTTCAAATAGTGGATAGGCAATAGAAATATGTAAATAAGTGGATATTTATAAAATTTCTTCAATTGTCCCAGTTTGAACAAAATAGTCCTGTATATTATATTTTTTCTAATTTCTGTTACCAATCCGCTGTCTATGATATGTTGAGGTACATAGAAACACTGAAACAGAATTTCGGGGAGAATGCATTATGACATGTTGCTTAATCAATCCAATAAAAAAAATTTTAAACTTGAAAATTATTCCTGTTCTAATTTCTAATTGTGTTAAAAATATATTAGATGATAGGTGGGTGTCCTTTAATTACTTGAAGCATTAAAGGGGTGGAGGGGATCAAGTCGAGTCTCATCTAATTTTAGTTTGGTAAGAGGGGAGGGGGGATGACTCCGCAAATATCACATATTTTTTTCGCAAGAGACACAGTAAAATTGCAAGAAAATCGTATTTAATATTATATAATGATTTAATTATTTCATAGTTTCCTTTTCAAAGTAAATTAGTAACTGGTCGACTTACTCAAGTAAATTATTTTTTTTCCTTTTGGAATAAATCCGATAAATTTAAGAGACACACGCTTTTTCAAAAATCTCGTGTAAGATTGGAGGGGGGTTAAGCAAAATCTTATGAAACTTAACCAGTGGGGGTAAGAGTCAAAAAATTCTAAAATCATTTCACGTAATTAATGGACGGCTCCTAGCTTACAAAATAGTAACAGCCAAGTACCCTGGATGACATGTTTAGATAGACACATGTACATTTCCAGCATCGAGGAGAGCAAGGAGCGAGCAGACGACATAACGCTGGAGCAGTACGTGAGCATGAGGAAGTCGATGGAGGGCCCGCGGGTGTGCGGCGCGGGCGGCGGCGCGGCGGGCGGCGCGGCGGGCGGCGCGTGGCGCGGCGCGTGGAGCGCGGCGGCGCCGGCCGCGCGCGCGCTGTGCGAGCGGCTGCGCCTCGTGCTCGAGCCCACCGTCCGCTCCAGGAGAGCCGGTCACCACTTTCACCTTCATATCCAAACGCTATCGAAAATATTATGTGACACCTGGTGCACTTGTAACTAATATGATGCTCCTTTGAATCGGTCGGGGAGGACCGGCATATGTCCAGAATGATGACCGGGAGTGAGATGCATATCTATGTAGTCATTATTTTTGTACGACTTATAAATTGGAAGGGGTCATTAGAAGTTTTGAAATAATTTATTATATGACGTCGGTTGCGAGGGCTGTCGGCTCCGGGTTCAAATCTAGGATCGGGTACTATCGGATTTTTCTAGAATATCTAATAGCAACGCGGAAGATGGATTCGTACCCAGTATACGGTAGGAGCACCCCTTATGCCACGATGAGATGTAAAATTTAATAGGTGGATCACAGGGGTGCACTACACTCCTCGGCCTATCTCTTCGGGGAATATAGTCATAAAAATGAAGAGGACGTTATAGGCAAGTAACAATGGGATGGCAATGTGCAGGCGACTTCCGCACGGGGCGCGCCATCAACATGCGGCGCGTGATCCCGTACATCGCGTCGCACTTCCGCAAGGACCGCATCTGGCTGCGCCGCAGCCGCCCCGCGCGCCGCCAGTACTACGTGGCGCTCGCGCTCGACGACTCCAGCTCCATGGCCGACAGCCGCAGCCAGCAGCTCGCCTTCGAGAGCCTCGCGCTCGTCACGCAGGTACCTTAACCTCACTTCCACCGTTACGATGCCACACGTGTACTTGTAAAGTTACAGGTGCTGATTTCGGCACCTATTGCCTACATAACTCTGAAACGGGACAGATCATGTCTGATTATTATTAATCTAATTACTATTATAGCCAATATAAATAATCATATATCATAACATATAACATTAACTAATGAGATCTATAAATTTATTCTTTTCAGGCACTTAATCTCCTTGAATCGGGCGACTTAGCCATTCTAAGTTTTGGAGAAAGTACCAACTTGCTACATTCCTTCACGGAACAGTTCACAGAACATTCTGGATCGAAGATTTTAGAAGCACTTCAGTTTCAACAAAAGAAAACGAAAGTTGCTGAGTTGCTAGACTTCTGTACAGTTTTGTTTGACCAAGTGACTATAAGAAGTGACGCAATAAATGCCAAATTGTTAGTAATAGTGAGTGACGGTAGAGGTATATATTCTGAGGGAGAAGCAAAGGTGAGGCATGCGGTGAGGAGAGCGAAGCAGCAGGGGATATTTTTGGTGTACGTCATAATCGACAACCCCGATAATAAGGTAAATTGAATATTTGCATCATATTATGTTGTCTGTAGAATAATGTATCATACTTACATATTTTATCTAATAAATGTTAAACTAATCCAGGCAATTTTATTGCTATTAATAAGTAAAGGAATTGGTGGTCGTAAAAGGATTAAGTATGTAAATATATAGTGTAGATTTAACATAAATCTATTTGACATTTTTTGTCTGAGATTAAATGTTTATGTTCAAAATCAATAAATATTTTATATCTTAGAATTCAAAACCAATTGCTTTATATTCCAACTCCATAGAAATATAGCAATAACTATAATATTGTTTTTTACAGGATTCGATAATGGACATCAGGCGACCTCTATTGAATTCAGGTACCAACGCTGTCCCAGGATTTGAATCATACTTAGACACATTCCCGTTCCCGTTCTATGTTATTCTGAGGGACATATCTGCTTTGCCAACGGTTCTAGGCGACGCGTTGAGACAGTGGTTTGAACTTGCAGTTAATATAGCTGGTTAATCCCTACATTCAATGTATAGATTAGAAGGAACCGTAAATACAATAGTAAGAAACTCAGTTCTGCCCATAGGGCGTTTTACAGATATTTAGCGATAATCCAGTGATAATTTTTTCCTGTACTTCCGTCAATCTGCACCGAAGCACTGTGATAGACTGTGCTTCAGGCTTGGCGTCAGATATGGGACATAAAAAGGAATGCAGTCAAGTTGTGAAAGATTGACACATGACTTGATTCTAGTATTTACGTTAACAGGAATAACCTGCATTATATACATATAAATGAATAGAATGATAAAGATGTACGTTTATTTAAATTTATTCAACTTATTGTTAGTAGATGTTCCATTAAGAGTTTTATTCATGTTGAGTTAAACTTTGATGATGAATTTGTTCATGTACTGAAAGTATTTCTTGTCTTATGTAAGAAACATTAGCTTTCTTTATAAAGTTCTAGTATATTTTTATTGTAGCATTGTACTAAACAAATATTATACTGATTTCCTTCAACAAAGTAAAAGATAATTTGACTTTAGTTTCTATAAGGTTAAAATGTTTGTTTGTTATTGTATAAGTTTATTATCAACTTGTTAAATGAAGTAAAATAAATTGTAGTATATTTTTGTTTCAATTCGAAAACAAACCCCGAGATGAAAAATAACTTAATGTTATGATTTAGATAACTGTTTATGGTACCCACTTCAATAATAGTGTTACATATTTTATACATAGTACTTAATAATCATTTCACTTACTCAAATAGTTAAAAGCTCCTTTCTTAAAACCAATGAACACAGTGGTATAATTAATTAATAATGTAATGCCCAAAAACAGTAGAAGTGGTTTAATTTTACTTCTCGATATTCTTTGTCTATGGGTTTATTTTTTAATTCTATAATATCAATAGTTTGCCCTTTGCCATGCGTGTATATGGTGTGCAATAAAGAGTAAATAAATAATACCAATTCAAGTATATTGCCGTGAGGTCTCAACGTGATGATAATAGCGAAAATATATAACGCACATTTACGACTACTGTGAAATATCTCGAAAACACAATCTTTTAGAAAATAGTTCAGTAAGTGTGAAATCATAATTATTCTAATAGGTATAAATCATATAAAAGTCTTTACGTCATGTGATATTATTAAGTAGGTCTTAGAATGATTAGATTTCAAACTTTCTGAACTGGTTTCGGAAAGATAGTGTTTACACTCTAGTCGCAAATGAGCGATGTCATTTGATTAAGAGTCATCCATCCAGTTAGCGTCCATGTCGTCGACAGTTCATACAGTTGCGTTTTGTTATAAATTATGAAACTGCGTCACGCTGTAACGGTTACCATATATAAATAATAAACTGTTTAAAAATAATGTTGTATATTTGTCAACCGAAATTAAACAATATTGTAATATTTCACTTAGCTATTTTCGAAATAAACAGTAACAGTTCTTACGTTTATGATAACAAGTGGGCTTACTTTTTAATGTTTATTTATAAATAAATTCATCGTGTCCAAAACGAAGTGCCCAAACGGGCCAGTTATGCAGTTATTATAGCTTAAAATTACACGATTTTCGAATGAATCCAATATATATTATCAACGCACCTCTTAATAACTAAGATTCAAATATACATACAATGTTACAAGATTGGTTCACAAATAAATGTCTTTATAATGGACTGTGTATTATTGTTACATTACTATATATTTCATACATAGATCATTTTTACACTTTCAATATAATATATTCACGCATATGTATTATGTAAACCAATTCGTAATATTCAACGATCATAGCAAAATATGAACTACAATAAAGTTTATAACAAACTCGAGTTAAATATTAAATATGCAACGCCGTGACACGACTACTAACTAATCTTAAGACAACGTTAAAACGTGTTAGAACCATGACAGTCTGTGTAAATAAATATTAGCAATTAAATTAATATGTCGCCTTTTAGATTACATTTGAGCTATTTTAAAGCTGTTTAAAAAACGCAAACGTTTTTAAATATTTACAACCACAAATGTAACTAAAAGTTCGGCCGGGGCTTCAATGTGTTGCTATCAACATTAAATTAATGTTACAAATCAATGAAAAGTAAAAACCTACCTAGCAAAATCTACTTAATTGTAATGTATAAATTTAGAAGGCCATCATGGTGAAAAATGTCCTATACCATTCTCCTTCCTGTTTAAAGTGTACAGTGTAATAGATTGATGTTAAATGCCCTTAACAAAGATCACTGTTAGATAGCATCACTAATATGAAATAATTTATGTAAACTTATATATAATATCCTGTATTTGGACAGTGTGGTCTCTGGGTAGTTTCACTTGGCAGAATCCTTGGACGAATGATTGTTGGTCTCTTCAGTCTTTTCGCCGTCACCATAAAACTTTGACTGAAACATAAAAACAGATTATTTAAAACAAAACTTAAAATTTATTCGAAGGATTATTAAGTCACCATTTTTAAAAGCTGTTAGAGTCATTTTAAAATATTTTCTGCATAGTAACCTTTGTGTATACATTTTCTATCTCAGAAGCATAATATTATGATTTAAAAAGAAATAAAATAATATTACAAATACTGCTACCAAAAATATTATATTAAGAGATAATTTGCGAGTATTATTGTTTTTCATATCTCTTAAAGTACATAAGTATATATACATATTACATAGTATATCCAAACAAACATATGTACAACGATGCACAAACAAGTAAGTAAAAAACGGCACAGCAAAATGATTAGTCGAAAAAAATAATGCAATTTCCACTGACAGGAAATATGATACAGTATAGAACCTGTAAAAACTATAAAGAACAATATACATTATGGTGTAAAAATAAACAAAACCGGATGATGGAGGCATTACAGAGCTTGGTGGATATAAAACCTAGCGACACATTGAATTCCAGCTAATCATAAGTCAAAAAACACAACTCCACACTAGGGTAAAATCAAACCACAAAGTAATGTGAAGCATGAATTGGTGTATGCACTGTTTCCCACATTTGACTTACACAATCTCAACTTGTACTATACAGTGGTGACTTTATTTCCAAATCCATTTTTGACACCATTATAACTTGTAAAACCCTAGAAATAAACAACGTTGTTATGTCTACATGTTATTCTTTCACTATTAATGCAATATGTATAATATAATAGGGCAATGTAAGTCATACTTATTATTTATGGAAGGGTATACATTAGGCGAGGACTATGTCCAACAGTGGGCTGAGATAGGCTGATTGATGTTGTTGGTGTTGTTGTAGTATGTGTTTCATAAAACATGCACTCCATTAGAAAAATATTTCATAACATAATATTTCAACGATATAACATTGGCAATAATTAAATTTGACAACAAAATGAGAAGGACACAAAAACTTCAACATCTAGTTATCAATTGACAATAATATTGTTTTTATTTTTCCACATTAAAATATTGAACTACTAAATTACATTTAATTTACATTTTTTAGTAGCTATTATATTGATTTCAATAATTAAGCACATATAACATAATACCTACTAAAAAGATTTTATGTAATATGCCAAGACAATATCGGTTCCTGCTGATATAATCATGAAATTACATCATGACTTAGCTATGAGGATCAAAAAAATGAAAGAAACTATCAGTCTCGACGGCAGTCTCGAATTATTGGGAAGAAAGAGGATGTTTGCACTTACCAAAAATTAGAATGCAAAAGAGAGTTGGAGACAGCTAACAATTTTCCTTTCTATTAAAATAGTTTATTAGGGCTTGTAATATGACTGCTGTGTTTGTTTCCTAAAGGTATATGAACAGAAGGAATCAATCAATACCTCATCATGTTTTTCTTCGGTTGTGACGCGTTCGTCCTCGTCGTCGCTGTCGTCGTCCTGCGAGGAGTCGCCACCTGAGCCTGCAGTGTCCACCACTGGTTTTCCTGGAAATACACATTTTACATTATCTTTAAGACAGATAAACAAATACATGAAAGTAATAAAATAGAATTATACAAATTTTTGTACATACATAATTCAATTGTATTACCATGTATAATATGATATGTACAAAATATAAATTATATATTGTATATCGACGGTGGAATGAAAACAGTTACCAAGCGACACTAGGGGCCAAAATGAGTTTTTTATATATTCGGAATCAG
>DWDT01002496.1:0-13638 GCA_018245595.1 Microceris scylla | reverse complement strand
GACTTTCACACACCTTAGAAATTTTTTTCTAAGATGATAGCAAGTGATATTTAAACTTAAAACGCACTTTTTGTAAAAAGGTGCGCGCCGTGGGTTTGAACACGGCACCCCTGGAGTGAGGAGCTAAATTCTTAACCACTAGGCTATCACTGTTTTTATATTATATGCAAGATATAAATATACAAGAACTGATTTAATATATACAAAAACAATATCAACATAGGAATATTTAGGTACCCGAATTCATTTAAAAGCACAGAGTATCCAAAGTAATCAGCATCGGCGTCAGGGCGAAGGGTGGTCTTCGTGTTCACGTGGAATATACCCAGAAGTTCACAATACATCATATTGGTAACAAACGCACAAAAAAATAACAGTATTTTACACATCTCAGCACAGAACACATTAAACAACACACAAATACAGTATAAACACCACACACAACTGATTTTTGTGGTTATTAAATCATTTAAAAACACATTTTAATTACTGAGTACAATAACGTTTGTTTGTTAATTCTCTATAATTTTTCCCCTCCTACCGTCTGGCTGTCGTTTTAATTATGTCGCGAATGCAGTTCAATGGAATATATGTAAGCGACATTGTTGGAGATAAAACATAAGTACAAGCTATTTAATAGTGAAACAAACTGTGTATCCCGGTTCGCGTTTACTTATTATTATTTGAGGAAGTCTATGAAGATTTATCGTTTATATTATTACTAGCAGTGCCCGCGACTTCGTTCGCATGGGAGTCGAAACTATTTCTATAATTAAAGCCTAAGTTACTCCGTATTACATCGGCTATCTGCCAGTGAGAGTCCCTTCAAAATCGGTCCAGCCGTTCCAGAGATTAGCCGGAACAAACAGACGGACAGACAGACAAAAATATTAAAAAAAAATATTGTGGTATATATGGTACATATACCATGTATACATATATGCATTTAGTAAAAATTCTAAATTACATAAATCCAATAGTATCCGACCCGGGATTTGAACCCAAGACATCCCGATCGGCAGTCGCGCTTGCAACCACTCGACCAACGAGCCTGCCAACGTTTTTACTTTTATCATTCACACTGCAGATATCTTCATTTATCTCATTCTATGTCCTGCGGTAGTATCCGGTATGTGAATCATAGGGACACAGTTAAAGTGAATGATGCACATAAAAGTTGTACTGACGTAACTTCACGCCTGTAATTCCCGAAGAGGTAGGCAGAGGACCGCAGAACACTCCCACGTTTCACTGGTTACGTTTACGTCCCACTATGGAATATGTAGGTGATGAGCCTATTGCCATGCATCGGGCACCAGACTCCGAACCGCTACTAGAAAATCTAAATTAGAAAATGTTTGTAGTGTTCGACCCGGGAATCGAACTCGGGACCTCCCGATCGGCAGTCGCACTACACCACCATACACAAATAATTTTAAGCACTAATATGGAATAGGTGCCTATCAGAACATCTGAAGTTCATGGGGCTATGTCAAAGGGCGATAGCCCTTTAATCCTCCCGTGAGTAACAGACCTATTTACGTTCGTTTTACTACACCGATAACGGGTCAACAACTTCTAACACAACTTTGCGTTTGAATAAATGTATATAAATTAATACTTACACGTTTATTATTTATGAGTACATTGACATTAATTGTTGATTATTATTATTAGATCGTCACGCCGGGCCCTTACGGAGCAGGCGGAGAGTACCGAATTCTAAATATCTCTATTCTTACAGATCTGACGTCCTTCTATATAAATATTACTTGCTTCATACACGCACACCAATTCCGGCGACTTCTGACTCCCCCATCAGCCAGCATCTGATATAGTTACTCGAGATGAACTGGTCATGGCCCTCTTGACATCTGCAGCCATATATCCATTTCTGAAAGCTTTTACGAGTAAGAACGCCCTCGTAAAGTTTATGAAAACTATTTGAGAAGAATATTACCACCAGAGTTTATCCTCTTTAACTTATTATAAACACTTTATTACTAAAATATATAAGAATAATTCTTACTTTGCTGGTTTTATTCCATGTTTATTGATACACCGAGCAATTTATACGAGTATATCATTTATCTTATGTATCATTACATATAATCGCAAGCACAATCGGTTTAGACTGATTATAATTTTGCAGTGTGGCTTATTTAACAATGTGCGGTTAGGAATAGTGCTCTTTTACTATGATGAAAAGAAAGTCAATGAGTCAGAAGGGTTAGTTCAAGGATACGCGACTTGCAATCTCATGTGCGTGTGCACTCACACAAGCGTACGTAACACACTCTACGCTCGTTTGGTCTCCACTATGATATTTTGAAATACGAACATTATTCCTCAAGAACAGTTCTACGGCCTTGGACCAAATCCCTCTGCTATTTTATTAGAAACCAATCACAAATCATTTCAAGGACTTTGAATTGCACAGATTTTTGTAATGTTGATGATGTGTTGCGTATTATAAGATCACTCGTTATTTATATATCCTGACGACTGCCCTAATTTGTCGCACTCGCAATGCATGCTTGTCTATAAAAATAAACTCGCTTTTCTGAATATTTAATTTGGATAGGATGATTTTACTTCAACCAGATTAATGTTATTATTGCGATAGTAGCTTACTTCGTCTATCAGTTTGTTACTTTTATACGTCAGCACCTCTTCGATTCATAGGGAATGCTATTATTCTCAGTGCCGGATTACCCAATTACCCGTATGACAAGAGTAGCAATACCTACGGGCCCCTCGCAACAGGGGCCCCACCTACGCAGTGAATTGTGTAGTATCGTCCTTTTTTCTTTGATGTTTTATCAAAATTACTTTCTAGACTGTCAGCGAAAACTCAGTTCTGGCTTATGTACTCGCCAGCGCTCTATTACAATCTACTATACTATTAAACGCCAACCAAATTGTAACCTACAGATGACAAACATATCATTTGTCAAGTATTTTTAACCCTTAAAAATTGTAACCCTAACATAAAAACCTACTGAAAATTAAGGGCCTCACGATAGAATTTGCAATGATTCCCGCGTTGTATCAATTCTGTACTAAATAGTCTAAAAACTTTAGTACCCATTTGGCCTTATCACCACCGATCTACATTAAAGTAGCTTCAGCCTATCTCTCATCATCATCAACCTATCTCAGTCCACAGTTGAGGGGTTCTGCCCATAACATCCACGGTGGTTTTGCGGCTTGGGGATTTCTCATAGCTTAAGACATCAAATACGGAATTAAAACATTAATTTCTCGCAAGTGTAATCTTTGCCTCAGAATTGTTGCAATTATGTACTAAGACTGGTATACTAGATTGTTAATAAAAATATTGTTGTATCTACAAGGTTAGGGTGCAGCGTGTGTGATGTAGATAAACAATCTTATCTTCCACGCTTTATCTCTGACCAACAGGGAGCGGTTTCATTGCGTAACTCACTACATAACATTAAGCCTTAACTTTAAAGATCTATCTTTATTATGTTATATAAAGATGTTGTTCAGTGCGTCATAGAGTAGAAAGAGATGCTACCTTTTACAAGAATACTCATTTATCTCTTTTTCAAGAATACTCATCTTTCTCTCAGTGTACCTACTACATAAAAGATTGAAATGAAGTTAATGCATAAATTGAACAGAATTATATGTAAAATTAAAATCAAAGAAAACAGCATTAAATAATTTACAATATTCGTTTTTAGTAGTAATAGTTGTTTAAAAATATCTTAAATGCCTACTACAGGACCCCTATGGTTTTGTGTAGCAATCCTAATATGTGCGGTACGTTGTCACATCAATTTTATTTATTGAAGATTTTTTTGATTATTTCGTTACTTATACTTATACGTAATATCGCATCTGTATTTTTTGTTTTTATTCATAGCCATAGGCTCGGCTTTGGCTAAATCTCACAAATGGTAAGCGAAATATATATAATAAGTTACAGACAGACATAGCACGCTTGTTTACAATATGCCTGATATTTCTAGTCTTGAACAATTAATTAATTGCACGATTAGAATAAAAAAATAATTTTCCACGAGCTTAGTAAAGTTTAACAACTCGCACAAATAGCCTCTTGTGACTGCTGTCTTAACAACATAGAGGTCTTAACTAGGGCCGTAAGCTACGGCGTACACTCGTCTGATTATAAAAGGAAACAAGTATCCAATTGTAGATTATGTTTTGTCCAATAGTAGTGTATGTGTTATCCGATAATAAATAAAAATATCATCACCACCATCATCATCAGCCCATCTCAGTCCACTGCTGGACATAAGCTTTCCCCAATATGTGTCATCGCGCCCTGTCACCGGCTTGTCACGTCCAGCATCTGCCTGCAGCCTTTCGCAGTTCGTCATTCCAGTGCAGTGGGCTGAAGGGCGTCCTACACTACGTTTGGCGAGCCGCGGTCTCCACTCCAAAACTCGCTTACTCCACCGGTTATCGGTTCTTCGGCAGATATGCCTAGCCCATTGCAAATGACAAATGAAAAAATACATATTTCTATTCATAACAGAGTACTGTGTCACTCTTGTAATTGTTTTCGTATCGAAAACAGGTGCGCAACGCGTAGCTGTGTCGAATAATTACTTTATAAATAGCATTCGCTATCGTTATCGCTGACATGTCGCGAGATATGTACGAGTACAATTGACAAAATATCATGTACATGGGTACACACATCACGCGAACACTGCGTGAACGCCGCCGCGCACCCCGCGATGTTTTGCGCGCGGTGTCGGTTTTTCATATGTTCATTTACTAACCTTCACATCCAACACAACTGACATATAGTATTAAATAAAGGGGTCTTAACAAGTATACCCGTAATGATATAGTGCCAAAAACATACAGGTCTGCACGGTTAAATATATGTATGTATTCGGCACACTGCGCTTGGGCCTACCCCTTACGGGTCCCGGTGTAACGGTATAATAGAATATTTCACGTTTATGTATTTGTATAAACTGATTGTCGTAGATTTTGGTCTCATCTCCGGTACATTAAGTATTATTAGTATTATTTCTTTGTAGGTATTCATTATTTAGAACTTGTTGGACTGCACCTTTGATTTAGATCTCGTCACTGTGATGCGACCCATATGTACTTCTACAGAACTAGACAAGCTTTCATTGTATTTTTTTTTTGTAAGTTCCAGTTCGTAAGAGCTAGAGTAATAGTGACAAAACATCGTAAGCTAAATTCATCTTATATTTCTTGACGTGTAAAGGCTAACAACACACATTTGGCCAGCGTGGCAGACTTTGGCCTTAATAATCATCATTATGTCCAATTCCATATGTCCAACAAGTGAATGGAATAGGAGATGATATCGATTAGACTAACAAGTCAAAATTAATATTTGTTACAAAACATCCATATTAGCAATGACCTCAAAAATACATGTAAATGTGTGTAATTTATACAAATCGTCTAATTTATATGTATGATAAATCATTAATTAATTTATACAACTTGATTGACTGACTAATGACAAATTGTGCGAAAATATAATGAATTACCCGTTCTGGAATTACAGGCGTGAAGTTACGGTAACTCTTACTGTTAGCAATAATATTTAACGAAGGAAAGATAAAAGGATTTTAGTTTTCTACAGCCGTGTCCTTAATCAAAATTTCATCATTTAGGTAATTACTAAAACTTTGGAAAAATCACGACTTAACCGCTTATGGTGAATAACAGCTTGCAAATATAATTTTTGTGATATGACTTCATTTCTCGATCTATATAATATCTACTGATAATAACTATAACTCGTGACGTCCAATAAATAATATAGGTATAGATTATATAGAGTACAAGATAAACACGTTTATCGCGTCAAAGTACGGTAATATTACGTGTGCTACTGGTTCACTATCAGTTGTAAACTAATCCTCTGTCGCGTGCAGCGGGAGCAGGGCGCAGTACAACCTTCAAGGTTTGTGTAACGTTGAATAAATACTTCGCGGACATTATCGACGTGCCGCGCCCAGGATTTTATGTAACCTATATTTGTAATACGACATGAAATTCATTTATACCTCAACATGATAATGACGTAGCTCTATCCTGCATATCACTACGATAAAATATGTACATATGTTTAACGCCGCTAAACCTGTAAGTTACAATTATCAGATATGAGAGCGTCATGTTATTTAGTACGTTTTCAACTCTTTCCTTCTGGAACATTCCATAGCGGATTCGAACACTGTTCAAGTCAACAAGTTTGAATATTTTGTTTTTCGTTTTGGTTTGTAAACATTGAAACTACGAACTGGAAACATGAAATGTAATTTTGTACGCTAATACAAATATTTGCTTTAAAAGTTTCATTCTAACACATAACTCGATAGTATGGTATGTATATCCGTGGCACTCATGTAATGCCCCTCCCACGATTTTAGAGAGATTATTTTATTTCAGAGATACGGGGATATATTCAAAAAATGTTGCACTTTAATATATGTGGTTACAGCAAATATTTCAGACCTTTACCCGAAATAAAATCAAAAAGATTAACTCGTCATCGTCGTAGATTTATATCGACTTTTCATCATTCCTTTTATTGCTCCACTGCTGGACATAAGTCGACTTTCAAAATGAAGAGGGTTAAATAATCTACCACGCTTACCAAATGTGGGTTTATTTTACCCTTTAAATTTAATTTTTAAAATCTTTCCTGGTGCTGCTTAAAGATTTCTTTAATAATAAGCAGAGAAATTAAAAGTATCTCTCTAAAGAATGTTTTCTTGTCTTTTCTTGTTCTCACTGGCAAAGACTAACATAAAAAAAAAGTAATTAAAGTATTTGGATAAAATACATACAAATTATTTGAACACAATAACTTAAAATGATATGAAAAAAAATTAAAAATTATTTGATTACAATAATTAACCTAACATCACGCCTGTAATCCCCGAACGGGTAGGCAGAGAAATGAAGTAAACTCCCACGATTCACCGGTTATGTTGACGTCCCATGAAATAGGTGATGAGCCCATTGCCAAACACCAGGCACAGATCCAGACACCAACGCACTACTGTAAATACTAAATTTGAAAAATCCAATTGTACCCGAAACAGGATTTGAACCTAGGACCTCCCGATGAGCAGTCGCGCTTGCAACCATTCGACCAACGGGTCAGTCTAGTACATACGTACTTAAGTGGATATAATTATGTATTATCGTATAGATTTTACGCGCAACTTCGTTCGCGGAGATTCGGAATGTTGGCTGATTCAATTGCACAATTTAACATAACATTAATAATATATCGAAAACCTATTGCGGTCGAAATATGGCATTAGGACGATATGCGTCTCAACTGAGGGCTTTTCTACGCTCAACCAACGACACAGATCCGGTAAACGTACCGGGCGTATACATGATACCTTGCGACTGTGGCAAGAGCTACATTGGAGAAACTCGACGCAACGTCGTGACTAGAGTATCTGAACACATACGCAGCGTAAAGAACTTGGACATCCGAGGGTCTGCAGTCGCTGAACATGCCACAACACAGACACGGCTCACTTCTTACGCTTTGACGAGGTGTCAGTGCTGGCGAGGGAAAGGTTGTTATTACCTCGTAAGATACGAGAAGCAACAGAAGTGAGCCGACATCCCAATTTCAATCGGGATAATGGGTGGACTGTGCCCTCACCCTGTAAAACAATTCTTCACGCGGCGTCGAAATATAATAGTGTAGTGGCTACTCTACACCACAACACAGTCAACGCCGTATGTGCCCAGCCAAATAAGACCTTATGTGTAAGCGCGAACACCGACGACAATCGAGGGGGTACGAAGACTGTTGACAGCGCCGCAGCGCCGCAGCGCCTCAGCGGTGACGCCGCGCAACTCGTGCGGCGTCGCGCAGTCTCCGCTACGACCTCGCTGCAGCAAACGCCGGAAGCTCATGTACAAGAACCTCGTACAGGTCCGAAACAAGTCACACCATCCCGAAAAAACTCACATTAGTTATGCCGGTACATTTATATTCATGTGTATAAATAGTCACGAAACATTTAATAGTAAAAAAGCTTCAAATATCTCTATATGAAATTTTGCCACAATTGGCTCAACGGTTTGGCCGTGATGACGTCACAGACAGAGAGAGAGGTTACTTTAGCATTTATGATATTAGTATGGCTTCATAGACCGGGGCGAAAATCGATTAAATTTAAGTACATACAAGTGAAGTATAGTAACATTTTCAAGATAAAAATAAAAAAAATTCAAAAACATTACGAGTAAAGTTATTTTGTACCTATATTTTCCTGTTAAAATTAATAATATTTGAAAATATGCTTGCAACAAGCAAAAAAGACCGAAACCCGAAAACGAAACTTGAGAATATGTTTATAAGTTTGGCGTAAATAAAACAATATTTATAAGGAAACCAACATACCCGTTTACGTCAGGTAGGTGTACATAACTGTTAACAATAAAACACTAAAAGATGAGAAAACACCACATTATTAGCTACACAACAATACATTGCACTGTTTATTTGAAACGACTGCTATTTACTTTTTTATCGAAGGCCGGCGACGGTCGAGCGCGGGAAAATAACCGCGGATTACATAAACGGTACCTACAGATAATAAGCGCGCACGGGACAGCTGTCACGTTCGTGAAACCACGAATTGTCATTGGTCATGTAACTGGCATGTTTGAGTTTTTATAATTACCAGATAATAATAATTTAATATTCATTTTAAATGCTCCTTTTGTGTGCTACGTTAGTACTCGTAGTTGAGAAAAAACTTAATAGGTAAACAAATCACAGTAAACCAATAGTAATATAGTCTATAAAATAAAAGTATTTATCGCGAAAGTTGTATTTTTAACAATTTATTATAAACCGTAAACACAGATAACTCTTAATACCTAAATGTTCATGTTTGATTTGCACGCATAATGTTATGACTTTGTTTACAAACAAAAAACGAACTACTTACGTATGATGTAACGAAAAAGCATAACCTGTTTTTTGAAAAACACCAGATGAAGTAGGTATCCTAGGCGAACGGGAAAAAAGAGTATAAGTAAATTACGATTTAAATATTTAACGTACGCTGACGCTGACGTATTTAAATGAAATATTAATGTAATAATCTAAGAAAATAATTAATACAATGATAATAATTGTAATAGATACCTACAGGTATTTTAGGTTAAACCCCTGATAAAAAAAAATTAAAAAAATATTATTTTTCTAATTAAAATTAATTTCAAAACTTCATAGCCCTCGAAAATCGCCCGTACTCAGAAATAATTTCACCGTAATAACTTTTTGAATAAACCTACGAGTGCGTTTTAATAACGTATAGTGTAATATACATAATAATTCATTAAATTTCAAAGGCCATATTTTGAGACAAGTGGTTGAACATCCATACTATTCCCCTAAATAAATACCGTCGTTTTACCTAGAAATTTCTACAGAGTTTCGGTCTGAATACTAGAAGCACCCATCTCAGTTCTTATGAGCAGCAAAACTCTTATAACTAACCTCAAATTGGATAGATACTTACACTAACAGCACTCACACTAGCATACACTAACCGACCTAATGGCACTAACAGCTCCTATTCATACAGATCCATCATCAGCTTAACACTGAATAAAAGTAACATCGCGCCTGTAATCTCTGAAGGCATGCAGGCAGGTAGAGGAGTATAGTACTCTCTCACGTTTGATTAGTTACGTTTACGTCCCACAATGATGGTGAGTCTATTGCCATACACCGAGCACAGATCCAGACCCAAAGCCACTATTGAAAATTTCTACTAGAAAATGTAAGTTAGAAAAATCCATTAGTAGCCGATGTGGCACTCAGGTTAACACTAATCAATAATATTATAAACAACTTGTAAAAATTGTCATATACAGTAATTCCTACAGTCCAGCTCGAGGTCTAGCAGATGTCGGTGGGCTAAAGTCTTCACTCGCAAGAAATCGCCGTGCAATGCAACACGTAGATTGAAATACGAGTATACAGATCAATGTTATATAACTAAAGCCATACTTCAGACAGCGAGCTCTAGTTTAGAAACCAAATTATCATTCATAAATGTCACGTATATTTAGCATCAGTAAAATATAATACGTATAGATCTTTGTTCTAGATTTTTCTAAGAACGTAATCTTAATTCTAATATTATTTTCTCTATCGGTCTGCCCGGTCTGGTAACATGTTTTTCCGTAAGAACAAAGAACTTTTTTTTCCGATCCCAATACCTCAAATTATAACCTGATATCCATATTGGCAATTTTAATAGTATCAGCTCATATACATAGCAATAAGATCATATACATACGTCCACAGATATTCTAGCAGGATTTTATAATGATTCATCCTTATTTCTTAACAAATATCTTGATATTAACAGAGCCAACGGTTCCCTTTGAACTTTGTATCTGCAGCAAGTGCGCGATTTGCTAGAGAACGTTCGAGAAGGATTTTATGACGATTCATTTGTATTTACATACAAGTATAACGATACAAAGCAGCATCGCCCCGCACTTGATTTTAGCATGAAATGCACGATTTGCTAGAGAACATTCGAGAATGATTTTATGACGATTCATCCGTATTTACCAACAGATATCGCTATACAAACAGAAGCAGCGCCTCCCCTCGAACTTGCTCTCTGCATCAAGTGCACGATCGATGCAAGTTCAAGGCTGCGAGCGGCGCAGGCCCGTGACGTCAGCGCCATTCATGCGGCGGATCGATACCATCCCCCCGTCGGGTGGAAGCTCACTGGAACGTTCTGTTCCGAGCGCTCCACGGCTTTCGGCGTGTTCAGCGTAATTTCTGGCTGGATTTCCTTTAATGTTCCAGTAAAACTCGACGCGATATGTAACGTTTTTGAGATACCTAAAATAAGAAAAGTCAAGCAAGGGCTTTTTGGCTTTAGTACAAAGGTATTTGATTTATGCCTGTACCTTATCCTTAATAGCTGATTACTTTGATCTCAAATAGTCCCTTAATGTACCTATTGTTCATTTTCCTCATATGCAAAAATTCACATGTGAACTAAGTAGTAGGTACATTAATGATGATGAATATATTTATCTTCCCGTTGTTATTGTTACAGCCCGTTGTATTATTACGGCTGGTAGTTTGTATATAAGTATATATGTGATTTTACTACCCGGTTACAAATGACATAAGCATGCCACAAACTAAGTCATTTCAATATGCAGTCCGTCGCGGTTTCCGCACTTGTGAAGAAATTTTGAATTGAATTGAATTGAATCAAAAATCATATTTACGCATCATTGTTTCAGCTGATGCCATATCTGAATTACCTAGAAAAATTTATTTTCGTGAGTATAATCATTTTCTCCCATTCCCGGTGCAATAATCTTCTATGCTTTATACATATGTAATTGTTATATTTATTTCATCCTTGCATTCTCTTCAATGGGAATTGGAAGATACGGGGACGTGGCAGCCGGTATACGAGTGGACTGCTTAAAATACTCTAGAAAGCACATAACTGTTGGTAAAGATTTGATAATGAACACTTACCTATTACATAAAGTCGACTTCGATGGGGAATTACACTTTAGTTCTGCAGAACGCTTCAACTGACTACTAACGTTCAGTCACAACAAAAATAGGGTAGGCAGGTACAGGTGTTTTTTATATTAAGAAAGTGCATATTACAAGGCACATAAAAAAACAGACGTATAAATAAATTCATGTGACATATGTATATTCGATTTGGTCTTCAAGCGATCGCTATCAGTATGACATCGAAAAAACAATGCATAAACGTAAGTATATTACCTCAAAATCATGATATAACATGCGCATAAAACAAAAGAGAAAAAAGAAATGCTGAGGAAAGGTTAAAGACCAAGTTACACATAGCTATAACTGTATTACATTCCCGAATACTCAGGAATTTGCTTGGTGCACAAGCCGTATAACGAAGCACGATGCATGGACACGGACAAAGAAAGACGAACAATTTTATCATCTTCTTAAAATGCGTTTCCGACGAATGTTGACGACCATTGAATTATTTACGTAATATCAGAAAAGTAATCACTTGTAAAATTGCAAAATTATTTTAAAAGTAAAACGGGCAGATCAATATTAATGATATATATAATGTTATGTATAGCTTAAGGATATGTAAATAGTTCTGGCGTTGGTACAATACTTGTGTAGGAGGAATAAAAGAACACGATCTTTCAACCATCCCACACAAGGGTCCAGCCCACGTAGCCAGCAGCACAGATCCAAATTGCCCATCTTCATATCCCCATTAATGGAAGTAGATTTGTTCATCATCAATTTTCATTATATTATTTTGTTTTGTTCTCTAAACGCACAATACAAAACAGTGAAAAAAACGATATAAGTCATGATGTGGTATACAGTATATAACAATATATACTTCATTGCTCACGCGATCTATATATTTATTGAACAAAACAAAAATTCATAAAATGAACGAGTCATTTCAAAATCCAAAATGGCAGAGCAATTTTCCCCTTCCCCTGATGTAAATACTGGTGTATAAAACAAACGAGCGTACAACTGCAGCCACCCACGCCGTCGAGAACAAAGATTTCTGAATTGAAAGTCAGAATTAAAATTTCCTATCCATTTAACATTTATCTCATGTTTATTTTGTCATATCTCATACTTAGAAAAATGACAAAATTAATAAGGCTTCTCATTTAAAGTAATTTATGTAAAATGTATGTCTCTGCGTCCAGTACAATGTACACACAAATAATTAAACCCACAACATTAAATAACACGTCATCCATATACCCCTCAGATAGCCAATCAACCCCAGACCCTTTAACGCGCAGTTCAGACGTAGACCACTAGACTAAATTAGTCTCCATAGACCTATGAATAACATAACATACATTTATATATATATAAACTCGAACAACGAAACTGATACGGGACGTCCTAAAACCTTCCCAAAAGCTAATTACACACCTTCAAGCGACCAAAAACCTTTACAAACTTGCAGATGCAATGTAGAAATAGCTAGGAATGGGACTTAAGACAGACAAATTAAGAAACCTTACTGAACGCAAGCATCATCTAACCACGTTTGGCCAATGCTATCGCATCGGACATCGCCCTAAGGTCGAAACACAAACGCGAACAAGCAATAAAAATTAAGTGTGACGTATAAAGAACCCCGCCCCGGGGGTAATGGGCAGGATCCATGTTAAACAATTTTGCGAAAGTGTACCGCGGCTTACGTCCTCAGTGTATAGTATATATTTCAAGTTTTCCATCTTGTGAACAGCAAGAAGTCAAAGAAAAATTAAATGGCGTAATAACAAATGAATTACCAAATTCAAAACATAAATACACGAGCGTAAATTTGGAAATCCAATTCAAACCCTAGATATTTGAGGTGAAAGTGCCCAGTTCATCAAAACACGCCACAGTACTAGCTTATTAGAACGCTAACTTATAGCCAGCTTAATGCATCGTTTACTACTTACATATATTTCCATTTGCGAATTAAGCACCTAAAACTTATAACATTGGATAAAGATGTTTTTAGTACGTAACTTATGTATGTATATTTGATATCAAGTTGATTTCGAATAGTTTTTTAT
>DWDT01002495.1:0-13638 GCA_018245595.1 Microceris scylla | reverse complement strand
GAGATCCAGTGCTATATAAGTGTCTATAAAAATATTAACTGTAATCAATCATTCATTCCGTTCATTGATCTTTTATTATCTTTCTGGCAACATTACGACTTTGCACTTACAAATCTTCTGGTCCTTATCAGCAGAAAACTCAACAATGCGTGATTTGAAGTTATCGTTGTTGGTAAAATTTGCTCTCAATATAATAGATCATGCGATATACGTGTCCTGTGTCAGTTATATAAGAGGACTCACATTGTCCTGGTGTTTTCTTGGCATTCATAAATTATTATCAGTATGAGACGCTCCGTCAACATTAGCATAATAAATCTGTTTTGTCATTTTACCACTGGACATGTAAGAATAGAAATATTTGGTGTTTGGTGCTCTTTGCGTACCAATGCACAACGCCTTTTTAGTCCCACCAATTGAACGGTCCGAACTTTTCTGATGTAATACAAAATTCGAAACCGTTCATGTTTGTTTACTACGATATTTTTCAATTTATGTTTTTGTTGCTAGTCCATTATTCACCATTGTGATAAGTAATTCATAGAGAACGTTATTAACGTAAATCATAGAGAACGTTATATGTTAGAAATGCGTATCGGAACGTTTATTCTAATTCAAAACCTATAATGTTATCATACTATACCCCATACATACTTATGAACGTCAATGATGACTGATATTATTCAAATCCCTTATGTTAAGTAAATCTCTTTCAATGTATGGGAGGCTCAGAATGCCAGAAATTAACAAGTACATAACATAAACATCTTAAATTATTCTTAACTTTTGTGTATTATAACTGCCAAATTTTAAAAAAAGTACAATATTACAACAACAAAGGATACAACTAATAATTTGATATACGAACCTGTGTCCTATCACTCTCTTATCGAACCACGTACTGTGCATGGCAGTGAGCGATTCAGCAAAACTGTCCAGCTCGAGTTCGCTCCTGTCGTTCTTGGCCAGCGGCTTGTCCACGCCAGCTAGCGTCTTATCGGGTATTTCTACGGTTTCATCACCAGCCAAGAATTTTACAACTGGTTTTTTTTTCGAGGACGAGTTTGCGCGTGCGCGAATATCTTGCGGACTTAACCCGGGTGACAGTGGGTACGCACTCTCGAAACCGTCCGGCATTATTAGAATTCGTAATCGTTTATAACTTTAAAATTATATGCATATATCATGCAACGTGTAATGAGTATGGCAGTCACTCGAGCATTAACTATAACTGTCGCCAAACAGGCAATTAGATTCCCACACTGACCCCAGAACTGATAACTCTGTGGCAGGTCATGTTTGTGTCTGATGCAAATACATTGACTGTTATAATCTAAATAAAAATTATTTTCCAAACAAACAGTCCCAACATTCACAGTATCACACCTTATGGATTATGTCTATTATTGTTGTTGAAATAATACCAGATTTTAGATATTGGTCTTTGGATTAAATAAATTTTAAAAGAAAATACTTAATAACGTAATATGTAATGCAAAATTATGAAATTAAAAATGTTATTTTGAAATAGTTAAATATTTTTTGATTGCCTCATTGGTCGCGTTGGTTGCAAGTGCGACTGCCGATCTGGAGGTCCCGGATTCGATTCCCGGGTCAATACAGACTCGCGGAACAGAACAAAATTTTCTAATTCAGATTTTCTAGTAGTGGTTCGGAGTCTGGACATGTGCCCGATGCATGGCAATAGGCTCATCACCTATGCCATAGTGGGACGTAAACATAACTGGTGAAACGTGGGAGTGTTCTGCATTCCTCTGCCTATGTCTACGGGGATTACAGGCGTGAAGTTGCGTTTTAAATATTTTGAACACAATTTGATGTGTGAAGAAATTTATATCTAAGACAGATGATTACTGCAGAGGTCAATAAATAAGTGGTCACTTCGATACGCTCTAGATAAAATGATTTTATTAACATATCATTAGTGCTATAAATTATAATTGATATCAAGATACTGACAATTGAATATCTAATTCCATTTAGATATTTATTTACTGTATTCGACTAATTGAACCACATTTTTAATTATCCTACTTATTATTACCAAAATAACTCAAATTTCTGCTAAACAGAACTGAAAAAACAGGCCTCTGTTTAGATGTTTTGTCCCTGTCTGCTTTACATTTATTATATGACCGCAAAACAACCAAATTAATTTGTGATGAATTTTATCGGATCATAGTGTGTGTTGTGTGTGTGTTTAGCTATAAATTGACAGGTTTTTGTTGTAAATTAATATGAAAATCTTTTTGATAACTACACCATATGCTGGTGTATGTGGGTATGTATAGTACAACATCTTTTAGCATATTAACACATAACATCAATAACCTTGATCCTTTTTTTTTATAGGGTAGGGGGCAAACGAGCAAACGGGTCACCTGATGGTAAGTGACTGCCGTCACCCATGAACACCTGCAACCCAGTGGTCAGCAAGTGTGTTGCCGGCCTTTAAGGATCCTGATGCAGCAGTCAGAATATGCTATGTCATACAGATTTCCTTTTAATACAAAAATTTTAAATGAAACATCAAATGAGATTGCAATGATTCTAACATTATATTAACATTTGTATAACCAGCATGTGTATAAGCACCAGATTTTTATTATTGGCAAGATTCAATAGTGTGTGATGATAAACACCCAATATGTTCTTACTGTTGTAATATTTTGTTACCAATTGTATAGATCATTTTTACATAATTTTATTTAATAAGCCTTATGAAAAATCTTTTTTTAATAATATTCGTACTAAATGCTAATTGTAATACACTGTTCAATGTACTTGTGGCCATACAATTTTCAGATGGACAGATTCTATGTAACACAATCAGATTCATCTGACAGACAGTATCTGCTGAAGTTACAATATTGATAAACAAAAAGACACATTTATATTAATTAAATACAGCACACTAATCTTATCTTACCTGTGTTCCGCCCGACGGTAATACTTCTTTGATATGAGATTGTTTTCTTGTGTTATCAGGCACTCATTATTCTTACATCCTTCCATTGTCTTAGGTGTTTCTTTGGTAAATTCGTATCGGCAAAAGTATGGCAAAATTTTAAAAAATCTTCTGCTCTTTTGAAACGTTAAAAATAAAGAGAATTTTCTAAACATATACTTTCAATTATTTATTGTCACCTGTATTAACAAACAAAAAATATTATAAGTGTTTTTTCTCGTCTCATTCGATACATACTAATTTATTTCTATGTTCACTATTTCTGTAATACGACCAAGTGGTTATCGACAGCGTAAACGGTCTAAAGTCGTCAATATATTTTAAATAAACTAATTTTAGCCACTGATGACTCACTACTGACGAGGCTTAGAGCAAGACGTACCACACTATATACAAGTAATTTTCCTGAAATATTTGAATATTTTAAATTCAAAATACAAAGCAATTTAAGCAACACTCGATATCTGCTATTAGAACCAACCTAAAACAGCGGTAAAACGGTACCATGTCCTGCCGATTTATACTTTGTGACAGTGACAAGCGAACTGACAGATCAAAACAGATGACAGTTAAAAGTTAAATCTTTTTAACGTCAAGTTCCGTTTTTAATTGAAAATTCATTATCTTCAGTGACCCTCCACGGGAACTACAGTCACCAACCGACAGCGTTCAGTTCTATCGTAAACATTATCTCTTACAGCTGTTATTAATACCACTGAGTGTCACCAGATGGTGCTATATTAAACATTTTATCCCTGTGAATATTCATTAACTGTGCAACACTGACGAAATTTAATGAAAAAAAATTTGATTTTAAATTTGTGACATTGCGCCATCGGCCATATTTACTTGCATGTGTGGAGTTAATAACTAACCTCGCTCAGTACAGGGAAGGGAAAGCGATGCTATTTCAGTGTGGAATATGTAGTGCCCTTGTACAACCACATAAAAGTCTATTTCTTTGTTTTTTTAATGTGTGTACATAATTAAAAAAAATAATGTTCATATATAGCATTATATATTAGGAAAATCTAATCTCCTTATTATATATTTTCTCTAAGCATCGAACAATCAGATATATATAAATAATGTATATGTGTTTAACATTAAAGTCTTTATGGCTGTATACAAAGGTAGTGCGAAGCCCTTATTTTTCGGGATGTCTTCGTAGTATAGTCTGTTGTCCTGACATTTTAGTGAAGTAAATCCCAATTTTACGTGATTTGTCCATTTTCATTTTAAAACACAAATTTAAGTAAATCGCCCATTGCTATTTTCGTATTGTCAACAACATCTGTACGTGATTTTCGTCGCTGGAGAGTAAATCACTTACTCGCCTCATGGCGTACACAGAAAAAGTTACGCTCAACAGCACCGCTCTTTCGCTCTTATTATACGAGTGTATAAATTCTGTCAATAGTCAGGTATGTTTACTGGTTAATGTATGAGATTAATCGCAATGTGAAAGTGTATATCTTAGTTACATTTTATTACAGGAAGGATTTCTCATCGGTAATGTAACATCGGAAATAAGCAACCACATATCTGACTCACATAATGACACCGCTCGCTTGGACACAAGAATTGTGGTGACAAACATACTACCCTTACCTTCTGTATCAATGTTCTACTTACCGACTGGTCTAATAAAGGAAGGTACTTTATCCGAATTGCTAGATAATAATGCCAGTGAAATAGTGGGTTGGTATAAGTACCGAAAGAATAGTTGCTTAAAGCCCACGTTTCGAGATAAGTTAATATCTCGAGAACTTCACAAGTACTTTGAGAAGAATCATGATAGGAAACAATTTGTTGCTTGTAATTTGACGAATAAAGCTGTGCCTGGTGGATCTACTCATACTTTGGCATATCGCTTTGGAAAAATTAATTGTTTTGACATCTATGAAAACCTTGAAGATTTGACTGCAAATTTAGGTGAAAAAGTGTCCAGTTACAGGAGAGCATGTAAGTTGCCAGAAGACAGTGTGTATCAGAAAGTTATTAATGAAAGCAACATTCAGAATAATACTACCAATGATGCAATTCTACGCATCCAAGATGTCATTAATATAAAATTAAAACAAGAAGCAAAGATTGCTGCCAAAAATGAAAGTACAATACGGGAATTAGAGGCTGAAATCCGACAAATGAGTGCTATTTTAGCTGACAAGCAAGCTCTGGACTTACAAATTGCCAATGATAAATTGATTGAAGAAAAGTTTATAAACAGAGACACAGAAATGGCTGAAGCCTGTATGGCTGCAATGAATACACCAACTACTGTGGACATACTCAATGCTCCCAACATTTTACTGAATAGTCATAACATACGAGACAGTGATCACTCTGCCGGAAGTGTACCAAGTACTAGCAATAGGACTCCTAGTCCCATTTTGCCTTCTACTAGCACTGGAAGGCAGACAGGGCCTAATTGTACAAATAGTGTTAAAAAACACACCGATAAACCTTCTACTAGCACTAGTGTAAGTTAATTTTACATATTATTTCATTGAACTTGTATTACTTATCAAATTTTAAACATACATGTTTGGCATAAATAAATCACTCTACCTACAATATACTGAACAGATCAACAGCAGTTGATGTAATCGTCAAGGTTTACCCACTAGGTTTACTACGATGTCCTGTCTCTGGGAGAACTGAAATACAATGTATGCACACAGTATCTGATTCAGTTTATTGTTCAGTTGTTTCATTTATTTATTTTTTATTTTCAGAACTGTGCAGATGATCTTATTACATTTGATGTGGAGGATAGGCAGGCACAAAAACCCATCACAGTCAATGACAATGCAAAGAGCTGTGACAGCTCACCAGAATAATGTATATTTTTAACTTTTGTTCATTATTAAGTTACCATAATGTTGACATTTATATTTCATCACACCCATTTTCTTAATATATCTATGTATGTGAATTTACTGCTACATAAATTCAAGACGAGGCCCTAGTTGTGCATTGTTTGGTTACTGTGTTTATAAGTTTATCAGTTAGAAATCAAAGTAGTTTATTTTTAAGGCACTTTGAATGCCTTAAAGATTTGTTGTTGATTCCAAAGGGCTGGAATATTACACCTGTGATTGTGATGCACAGCAGGTACTGCCACTGTAGACAAAGTTAGTGTAAGTGGTCTAACAGTAAAATGAACTTCAGTTCAACATACACACTCAAATACCTTTTTTAATTTCTCACAAATTTCCACTAAATTAAGTATTAAGTATAATATTTTTCTACTTAAACATATATACATATTATAATGTTCAGTTTTATATGCATTTACAGTTTTCGAAATAATTATGTGACATGAGTTAAATTAAGAAATATCTCTACTTAGTTTCTATGATAAACTGTTTATCTATGGCAACTTGAAGTACTAACATTACATCAACCACATACATGTGAATTTGGTTTTGGCCTTATGCCTGTCTATGACTATGATGATGTCATAGCGAGGTACAACCTGCATAAAAAAAGTTAAGTTGTTTTGATAAACCTAATAGTACAGGCCTTATAGCCAATAAAAATTTGCACCATTTAAATGTAACTAGGGAAACATAGGAGTATGTTGCATTCCTCTGCCTACTCCTTTGGGGATTACCGGTGTAGTGTTATGTTTTAATGTAGAAAATTTAAGTAATTTTTTTTTAAATCCATAACTGTGTTCATGGGAAGTGATAGTACTTCATGGCGCCTATATAAGAATCTTGTAATACATTTTTTGTTGATAACTGATCAATATTAAAACTGATTAAAAGTGAAGGCCCACTGATGCATATCACCATAATTCTGAAATGGCATGGAGTTGCGCTTATATGAATTATTGAAGTTTACTTATCTCTTTGTTGTGATGACAATAACCAGCTACTGATATTTTAAAGGAAAGGATGGTATGTATTAGCAAGAGGGGTAGAATAGCAGAAGAAAAAGCGCATTTCTAGCAAGTGGGATGTTAATTTCTGCTTGTTTTACACTTGGATATGAGTCGACACATGCTTTCATCATAATAAAGAGCATCATATGTAGTGTCAATATTAAAATCATTACATCTCTTAATTGATCTAAGAAAGTCGCATACAATGGTTGATTAGATTTCCTGCCACAATTCATGCAACAGCCGACTGCAAAGAATATAGAAGATTCTCAGTTCCATAAAGTGTTCTTATTTTACTCAATGGATGTAAAATTTTATACTCTATGCTACATTTTATTTTTAAATACATTGCTTCGACTGCATCAGTGGACCTTGAACCTATCAATATAATGTAATGATTAACTTAATTGTTGGAGCTTGGAATACAGGTTTAAATCAATGTTATTTGAATAGCTGTTAAATTTAAATATTTAAATTTTGTCAGATTAATAATTGTGTTAATTGAAATTATAAATGTTGAAGGAACAAGGTGTGAATACAATATTTTACATCAACATGTTCTACCAAATCTTTATGCTGAATGAAAATACAATTACCTATTTTCAGGGCATTACTTGCAAGTTGTAAATTAGAGAATCCATTAAATGAGGTGGACTCACTGTTTTATTATGGGCACATCAGTTTGTAATTAATATTCCAGTAATCAACATTTAATGTTATTTATATTCGAATAAAAATTCAATGACAAGCGCTTTTGAATAACATTAAGACTTAAGTATTTTTATGTATTGTAGGCAATTAGACTAATATATATGGATTCACTGTAAGTATTTTTATAATCATCACTGTGTGGTTACTAATATATTTGAAACAAATGCAGTCTTTAAGAGAATGAATAGTTTGAGAATTAATTTCTGTAACTGTCAGTGTCTATATAACATACATCACTTTAACAGAAATACTACGTAGTTATAAGTAACTGAAAAACGGAAACAAATATCATGTATAGTATAATATTTTTCTAAGGTAAATAATAAATACACCACCTTGTCAGAAACATTGTTTTAATTATGGATTAAACAAAGAAGAAAAATGAAACAACTGTTTATTGTACCTATGTGATTACTGTCATTAAATCATACTTGAAACTATTACCAACCGAAGAGGTTTAAGGAAATGGCTAACGTATACAATTAGGACAACCTTCCTCTTCAATTCCACTTTTAAGTTGTGTCCCCAGTAGGCAAACTGTCAGCGGCCGACTGAGTGAGCCGCAAATTTATGGCGAACTGAAATTCGAGTTAGCTGCAAACTCAGATCAATTTTCGTGCGTCGCAAGCAAACTGTTATAAGTTAGCCGCTAATTTAGGCCGACCGACTGAATTTTCACTATACTATTGTTGTACTACGAAGAGAGTGGTTGGGTTGTGTTGGTCACGATGGATATTTTTTGAAGTAATTGGTATTTTAGAGGCACTGAAAGAGGATAAAAAGAAGCACTGGGTTTACCCATTCAACAAGAAAAGGTTGAGTATTGGATAATTTCACGTTCTTTACCCAAAACTAAAGAAATAACAATTTGCGGCAAACGGACTCAATACGTCCGGCGAACAACCATATCGCCGCCGCCGCCTGCAATCGATTTTGCTGCGAGTTGGCCACTGACTGAAACAGTCGGCGCACGTAACGCTGCAAGCTGCGTAAGTGAGCGCATAACTAGCAAACTGTGGACACTCCATTTCAAATATATGGAAATTGGAAGGGCGTACTAAACCAATACGCCAACTCAATCGGCCGCTAACAGTTTGCCTACTGGGGACGCAGCCTTTAACTATCATAATTCGGATATTTCCACTGATTCACTTATCACCCTTTAGAAGTCCACTGCTGGTCATAAGATCTAGAAATAATGAAATTAGTGTCATTACCAGAAATTTTATTATCTATTTTACGCTTATATGAATCATACCAGTCCCGAAGTAATAAGTAATAATGAACGGGATAATATTGGCAGATGGTTGACAGTTGATCAAAAAACATGAAACTTGGTATGTTAGATTAACATGATAATTGGTTAAACTAAATAAATAGGATTCTTGGTAGTCCGATGAAATATGCAGAGAACTTCTTTGTTAAACACGTTCGTTTCCTCAGATTTTTTCTATCAAGAAAATGACTATCCAAATATCAGATTACTCAACAGGAATAAATGTTATCGCAGTTCGGCTTGATGTCTCCACCGTTAAAAAATCATATATATTATGAGTTTGTCACTGCCAGAGGAATATTAACATGAAAGAAGGTACATCGTAAATATTAAAATATAAAATGAATTTTAAAATCTATATATTAAATATATAAATAATAAATATACTAGTTAGAAATTCAGCAGTTTGTTGATTTATGCTTTGTCAAAGGCAACCGAAACGGAGATAATGGTTTTGCTTACTTTTGTTTTGTTTAGGTACCTACATTAGACATTAAATGATATAGCCAATAGTTATCTTCATTTATTTATTTTTGTCTATGAATATCGCTACAGTATTACTTATTTCATTATTATATAACACGTGCATAACATTTTAGTCATCTAACAGCCCACCAGGTTACGAAGACCTCATGTGTGGGAATTATAATTATAATCAGGACTGGCTTTTCCGCCAATCTCCTTATATGAAATAGCAGCCTCATAAATTATGAACTAATATCTAAATATTATTTTTAAATAACATCCACATTTTATTTCTAAATATAGAAATGATAAATTTATACAATACATCATTTTGTGGTTTTTTAGTACACATCTTGGAATGTTCGTATTTACCGCAATACGCTTAAAGATACTTGGAATGTTTATATTTAATACTGTTTAAATAGTTAATGGGATATTCGCGAATGTCTTTGGCAAGAAGGCAGTACGATGAGAGTACCTGTAATTACTGCAGTATTTTAGGGGGAAATTTTTTCTGAGAATACTTAGTTTAAATTAATATAAATTTTCCTTAATACTTTCTACGACTGTACTATGTTAAGAGGATTAAAGTAAATCGGAAGCGATGGCGGGGTTCTCCCCGGCCAGCTCGTAGATGGAGTGCGCCAGGCGCCGCGCCTGCTGCACGGCGGTGGAGGCCGGCAGCAGCCCCAGGTGAACGCAGATCAGCTCCTTCATGCTGATACCTTGGCTGTCGTTGGGGAACGTCAGTTCCAGGTACTGTCTGTGACAAGTGGAATGTTATAATTCCGAACACTGAATATCGTTAAAAATAATAAATAATAATCCACCATTATAAATCCACTGTTGGAATATGACCTTGTCGAGGAGTCAGCCACGCTGGCTAAGTGCGTGTTGGCAAACTTCACACACCTTAGAATTTTTATTTTTAAGGTGTGTAGGTTTCCTCACGATGTTTTCCTTCACCGTTAGTAAGTGATATTTAAATTTAAAATACATCTACGCAAAACGCAATCATTTCTCAGGGCTACATTCAATGGTGAGCGGTGGTCGTTATGCCGAGATTTCAGTAGCTAACATGATCGGGGTGACTGTCTCGTTACGTAATTGAAAACAATGGTAAAGAGGATAACTATCAATAAGAAAGCGGAGAAATATGTACATAGGCGTTAACGTCATGACCGATAGCCGGTACGTAACAAGAGGCAAGACGGATAGGAGTGAGGTGAGCGACCTGTAGAAGGCGCCGAGTACGTCGCCGGGCGGCGGCAGCGCGCGCACGGCGGCGGGGTGGGGCGCGCGCGGGCGGACGGGCGCGGCGCGGCGCTCGCTCCACGCTACGGCGCAGGCGTGCAGCGCGCCGCGCCGCCACGTCGCCGCGCCGTAGCCCTCGCGCAGTGTCGCCAGCGCGCGCCGCACGATCGCGCGCATCTGCGCCGCGCACACGGGAAGGATACACACTGTATGCACACTTAAAATAACTCATCATTATCATCACCTCGCCTCGGTTCACTGTCAGACATAGATCTCCTCCGATGGGTTTTATCCCATGAACCACACCCTTACCCTATCGGTGGATAATTACAGGAAACTTTTCTCACAGCTTACATTGTTTCCCGTTGGTGATCTGGCTATTGTGCTGTACCTGGCTAAGCAGTGCCATCCCGCGAATAGCAGGTCGCAAAAATAACTAAATAAATATAATTTTTCTTACGTGCTACTAACTTTAATATTTTTTTACTATTGTTTCATGAGTATTTATACACATGATTATATATTTACCGGCTTAACTCACGTACGTTTTTTGGGATGAACCGACTAGTTTTGGACCTTTACGAAGTCCTTCCTCATGACCTCCCACCATTTGCAGCGAGGTCGCGATCTCATATATAATCAACTTTAGAATTTACTAATACCTCAAATTAATACTTAGTAATTAAACCTGCATTCTTGATGAATAAAGTCTATCACTAACTGCACCAAACACCAAAAATATTTGCTTTCAGCGCCAAACACATGTCGAACTCGATATATTTTTATTAATATACCGAGTTATTGAAACATCTATTGAAATATATCAAGTACCTAATATAAAGTAACAAATACCGTGTTGGGCGGCAGCAGGTCGGCGCAGTCGGTGAGGTCGGGTGCCAGAAAGCGGCCCGTGCTGCGGTCGACGTACACGAAGTGGATGAGGCCGGGGAACTCCTCCACATACTTGTGCAGCGTTAGGGAACTATCCGCCTCCGTGTCGCCCGTGCAGCGGACAGACAACCGACATTAAGCGAAATAATTGTTTCACAAGGCAGGATTACATTGACTATTGGACATAAAGCCATTACAACTGGTGGTTTCATATTTGTATCTTGAATTTTAAGCAAACATTTTCGTAAAGTAATTTAGTAAAATACCGATCCATTAGTAAGACAAATACTTCACATGTATTAGTTTTAACTCTGTCGATCAACTCCCGATGAGGCAATAATATATAAGTTAAACATGACGATATCAATGAAATACATGAAAATTATAATTAATCAATAGTAGTTGAATGCAGAATATAATGTATATCATATAAAATATTTGATAATGTATGATATAAAAGCCGATGGTAGCGCTCTGTGCCCATAGCATATTGTTAACAGCGACGAGATCGGTGAAAGCACATTGATAGTACACGGATGTCAGCACATACACGACCCATTAATTAGGTTTCATTTTATCGTCTACCACTAAATACGAGTACACATACATAATATATACACAACCCAAAATGTTAAAAAGGTGAAAAATGAGAAATGTTGGAAAAGGATATGACGTCAAACTGAAATAGCGCATCGCCTTGACGCGGAGGAAGTCCACGTAGGGCGCCATGAGGCCCTTGAGGTCCCTAAGCGGCTGCTCCATCTTCAAGCTGGGGATGTCGGGCTTCAGCAGATCGATGACGGCGTCCAGCGCCGTGTGCATGGCGGCGGCCGACGTCTCCGGCGTGAGCGGCGTGGTGGTGCTGCACGAGCGCCGCAGCTCCAGCGCGCGCGCCGACAGCCGCGTGCACAGCTGAGAGTTGGACTTGTGCTTGCGCAGCGCATCCACGGTCTGAGGATGAGTTAAAACTGGTAATAAACTTAATATGTACCTTCCCATATATTGGGGACAATATTTATTTTTAACTGTGTATTAACATGATCCATTTACAAAGGTTACATAAGTTGTAATACATATCCTTTCACTTTCTGGGGGTATTAGTTGTAACTGTTATCACGACTTGGCCTCTTTGCAAGAGATACTATTGCAACCGGCGGGTGTAATTTGTTACATCTATGATTATAGAACGATTTGGATATATAATATATATCTAAATTAAAAAGTTGTATTATCTGATACCACTCAGCAACAAGTCAATCTGTTGACATACTGTATATGTGATGAATGTGAATATGTAAAAGAACAGTGCCTTTTCTACATTCCTAAATACTTTATACTGCTTCTAATGGGCATTTATATTAATACCTTTTTTATTGCACTTTCCAACGAGTCAAGTGTAGCTGGCAGTAGCTCTAGGTTTCTTTGCAAGAGAAGCCGCCTCAAGTTTGAAAGTATTTGGCTGGATGTGTGGGCAGCTATTCCAACATCCCTGCCAAATTAATGATAAGCAATTTAAGTATTACCACTTTATACCATAAGACATAATACTCTACTCTTGAGTTCAATAGGTGCACACTGTCAATGTTCATAAGACATACTTTGAATTACACAAATTTAAAGTTAATCATTATATTCCATGTTCTGTTATAGTGATTTCTAATTTTTCGCTTCAAAAGGAAATTGTATAGTACTATTATTAGTTTCATAAGTATTACCTTAACTCCATGTCAATGACAACAGCAAATATGACCCGGGGCGCTACTTCCCCTAGATGCAAAGAGTGGGGCGCGCAGGGGCTGCATGCTGGTCCCGCACATAGGTTTATGATTGCACTGTTCTCCTCTGACAACCCTGTAGACAATTACAGTAAATATTTTGATCATGAAACTGTACCATGAATATGTATCATCTTTCCTTTTCTCAGAGACAATATATCAACATATCATTGCATGGAAAAAAAAGTTTGATTTAAGTGATAAGGCCACTGTTTGTTAAGTTTAGTTTGTCTGTAACAAGCTAAATGTAACAAACTGTTTGTTAAGTTTGTTAATTTGATACAGACAAACTAAATTTAACAAACAGTGTTTGAGTTTAAAGATCATTTATTCCTCATAAGATTTACAATCGCTTACTGAGAAACAATACGTACATCGGCACCAA
>DWDT01002494.1:0-13643 GCA_018245595.1 Microceris scylla | reverse complement strand
ATACTACAATAAACACCAACAAAACTATCGATTTTACATGAGTGACGTAGTACTAAATAAGCAAAGAATAATGATTGTTAGTGAAATGAACACCGCATAATTTTATACCAGAATTCGAAAATGGAAGCGATGGTTTTAAAGTAATGTAAGTTGGGAACGCAATGATGCCAACATGTAAAATATTCATAATGAAACAACATGTAAAACATTTATCACTACCGCATTCTAAACGATTCTGCCACACTCTCCCAAACTACTGTTTGTTTTGTTACGAAATTTCAGAATTATAGCAACAAATTAACATTTTACACAGTCGAGAATAAAATAATCCGCTGTAACAAAGTTTGTTACATAAAGCGTAAAGCTTGAAATGGCTCCAAGAGATAAAGGTAGACAAACGAAATTTCGGTTTTAACAAAAATTTTAATGGCCAGATAATATGAGAAGACCAATTGCTCGTGGTGAACAAAGCTGTATAAAAGACAGGAAGCTCTTAATTCAAGTCGCCCAGCATAAGTTCAACAACATTATTATGTACATACGTCATACGCACTAACGTGCGTCGAGCTTAGATTTCTCGTGTTGCAAAACATTAAAAACAGGGAACGAATACGCTTTTTATTATCTAACTACTTTACGTTCATAAAGGCTCTGCGGTAACATTGGTGGGTAGTGCATGTGGTTGAAATTAATACCCTTTGGAAGGAAATTAATCTTTTCAACTTCACTCTGTACATTGGGGTTAGAGGATTTTACAGCGACTCTTGTATTCGAAAGCAGTGTTCATATAATACGTTCAGACTACGTCATTTTAAAATGTTCCCGTCGTATTGAATACTTGTCATTAATACAGGACAGCGAGAAAGAAAAACGAAGGTAGTAATTTAATTGAACAAAAATCGTTCCAGTAATAAATATAGATCTATATATAGATTTATAAATGGCTCACCTACACTTCTTTTTAATAAACTATCTATGTAGTGAACATTATAGAGCTATGTATTGCTGATGGAATCAAATCGAAAATGGCTTAATAGATAGAATGAGGTTTTTGGGGGGAAAAAAGGAATTCGATAAGACTAAGTCGCATTTTCTATAATTTTTATATGAACTCAAAATTAATCAATCAAATATGTATTTGTTTATTTCATGTGTTATGTAATTCGAAAATATTTTAAGGAATAAAATGGAGACAATTATTTACATAGGAAAGTCGGGAAATACAAATCAATTCAAGAAATTATAATTCTGCATCTGACATCTATTACAACTGACCATAGGAACCACACAGTATTTGATCGAATATTTTAGGATTCGGTAGCCAAATGAAACGGAATCCTATAATTTGTCCTGTCTATCCATCCGTATGCCAAAGCAGGACAACGTACAATGAATGTTTTATTTAATGAATTTTTTTGCAATACATATAAATTTTAACTCTCTGCGCCTATTCTGTCAACATTAAGCAAGCCTTACATTCCTCTGTCGGCGCATCACTTTTAAAAAAAAGTACAAATATTTTTCTTCGCCTATTAACATATAGATATCTAGTATTTTAAGTTATTTCAAAACCTGCTGCTTTTCTAGCAACGACTGTAGTGTTAAAATATACCAATGCCATTCGTATCCACTACACGCAGAATAACGTTTCATTGTAAATTGATCTTGCAACAAAACTTGATCCTATAAGCACAAGATTATAACAAGTAATCGAAGTCTCTGCGCATCGTCACAGTTAACTACCCATTAAAGTTGTGATTGCATTTGGGGTTAAAGTTGAAGTTTTACGTATGTATTTCTAGCTTATACTCTATTTGCCTTTTATTCAACACTGGTATGATTTGTATGATTTGTAGAGGTAGTTATGTTCTTAATATCATAGATGTTGAATATTCGTTTGTCATTTTGCAAAACGCCGTGAGGTCCGGACGGCGCGCGTGCAGTCGTTATTTGGTAAAGGGAAAACCGACAACGCGACATATGTATGTACAATTTGTGCAACTGACGCGTTGCGGTTCAAATATCGATAACTCGCATCGCGGCACGCCGCCGCGCTGCGATGCGCGCTAAAAAATGCACGATACCTACTACTTCTTAATAGAAACTGTTTATTAAAAATGAAAAATATATTTTAATTTTGTTTCATATTAAAAGGCAAGACAAACAGGCAGGCAGACAAACATCATCTGGATGTAGTCATAATGTTGACACAGTCCAACACTGATTTGAGAAATCGATAATTGGTTACAGAAGGGTAGAGTCGTATTGCAGTGTGCTATTCCCTGTAGCCTTAGGGGTTTAACGAGAATGCACCGTACGTTCAAAAAGACTGGAAACGAGGGAGAGAGGAAGTTAACAGAATTATAACTTGCAATTCTCTCGCCCTTGCGGCTAGTAGTTTTGACAGGCGCCGGGGCCGTAAATCAAATTCGTTGCTGTGCATATACGTACATAAATAAGTAGGTAACTTTCCTAGCGTCCATTATCTTCAACTAGTAAATTTGAAAGCTATATTGCTTGTTTCATATAAAGACCATATTGCAATGCACCTCCCTTGTTCCAGATTATTTAATTTGCCTAGCAAACAAATAGAGACAAAAATCCTCCGAGGGTGGGTCGACAGGTAGGAAGACGGCCGTCGCAAGCCGTGTTGTGGAAATATTTCTGACAGATTCCCCATAACTCTGCCACTAAGCGACGTCATAAGGCACGATGGGATTTTAGTCGGAATGAGTTAGACATAACTCGATCTAGCCCTCGCGAGTTAAGGTATGCATAAGGCATTTCTGTACATTAAAATAGGGTTCTGTCCCCTCTGTGCGCGGTTCTTTGGTATGATAGGTATTTGGCGTAACCCGTATATCGCCCTCATATTAAGTTAGCTCAAGGAAGGAGCCAACTGTTCAGGTAAAATAACATTAGATATGTACCGAAAGGTAACAGACAACAGTAAGCCGAACAAATTAATTTAGCGCGGCCCCCGCATAGATCCAGAGGTAACGTTGATTGTAGACGACCTAATTACGCTCAGTACCATAGATTTTACCAGAATGGGCACAACCGCTAACTTTAAATTAGCGCTAAAATCCCTATTTTCAGAATACGCAATCCTGACTATTTAATTAATGAAACTTCGGTGTAGTGGTTAACATTAATGACTATTACTTCTTCACATAAATTATTAAGTGAATTGTAAATAAGACATACGTTCTGATAATAAAGTTATTTATACCACCATTCTTGGGTATAAAATTGTTATTTTCTATGTTTCACAACGACCAAATCTATATTTATTGTTTAGAAATAAAATGTTTTACACAATGAACTCTCAAACAATTCCGTTTAAGGTTCACGGATCGGTCAAATCGTATTCATAAAATCAATGTGGCGGCGAATGCAAAGGAAAGCTTTATAAATTCGCCAGCCATTTCTACGGATACATTGAAACGATTTCTCATTTTATTTGTTTCATTGATGTTTTTCATTTCTCTTTAGCTCGTATATTTGTCGAAAGTACCAAAAAACAATAACAATATTTTATGAAATCCACCTTTCAGATTGGAGTTGTCGCCATCCAGCTTGTATTATATGTAATGTTACTGTATAATATTTGTTCAGTGGTCTACCTTTTCATAAACTTCGCTTTGGTCTTATTTGTAGAACTATAACGAGAGAGCTTTTTAATTTCCCTCTTTCGTGTAATAAACAGTTGTTTTCTTGCTTTATTTTATTCATTTTAACGTTTATTTTACGCGTACAACTACGTGAATTTATTCTTATGTATATTTTTCACAGATATTTAGCTGTTGTAATTAATTAAAAATGTAAAATAAAAAGGTAGACATTACGATGGATTTCATAAGCCGCAGATTACAGAATATTTGTATGATTGTCATCTGTTTCATTCCAAATATTGAGGAATTTAAATCAGATTTATATTAATTGAAATTTCAATTAATATATTGAATTGACGGCCGATAATTGTAATTAAGAAGTGTTACATGTGCATTTATTAAAATTATTTTCTGCTTGTTGCTAAGTGAGCCCATAGCGATACGTATAGGTTTCGGTTTTTGTACGGCATCAGTTTAATATGTGGCTTTTTCGTGTACTACTACGAATGACGTCCGACCGAATGCATTGTGAGTTATGGATTTTGAATAAAAAATATCGAAGCTTTTATTACTAAAGGCTTTGGATTCTAGAGCACATTCTAATAGCTCTGCTCTTTCGTTAATTTTTTATAACAAAGAGACGGCTGGTGGTTGCATTGTTAGATATATTTTTTTTCAGAATTCGATCATCTTTATTTGTTTACATTAATGTTTATAAAACGGATATTTTGTCCATAAGAAATTCGCTTCCATCGAACCAAAGACAACTATAGTATAGTATATGATTATAAATTATGAAAAGAATATAATTTACATTGAAATCACTCACAGTTTACGTTAAATAAATATACCAAACGTATAATTATATATTTTTATCGTACAATCTTTTGAATTAAATTCGCTCCACACAAATGATTTCAAAACATTTTCCGAAACCTACGATAACATTATGGACTCATCCATATACACATCTTTTGTTCTTATTCGTTAATGTGAACACTAACATGTGTTCCCGACGGATAAGTATTGTTCCATTAGTTATGCTAATAAATAGTGGGCGGGTCCACGTTGGTGCGCTAAGCCGGTAATGAAACTTTGTAAAATAAAAACAAACGTTACAAAGTCGAGGGAAACAACACTGCAGTTAAGCTCTAAAGTACGTTTAGCGAAGTTATTATTTAGCAAAGCGCTAGAAATTTTCGTTGTTCACGCCATGTATGTACACAACTAATTCCAAGTTTTAGTAGGACACCGATTAACTTGTTCTGGACTGTACGCCGATGGCAAACTTCGACTTGCTGTTGCATTAGAGTTTAATGAACATCGTCGGCAGCTTCAAATTGGATATTTTACAAATATGTTTTCAATAAGTATACCTACATAGATTTATTGAGAATATTCTATGTTAATTAATTTTTGCCTTATATCATATCTATTTTATAGGAAACGAATAACGTAATACTCTGAGAATAATAACACAGCAGATAACAAAACTCATTCTCAATCATCCCTATTTCACATAATGACGTTGACGTAATTATAACGAGCTCCAGCGCTGAGCGGACTCACGAGTCAGCTAGACACTAATTTAAATTAAAATGATACGAATATAAAAATCGCTCACTACGCTCGTGTACAATTCATGATATAGAATAAAACATAATTACCTACAAAAAGAAACAGTCACGTACAATCTTCTGTAATGTAGGTAATGTAATAATTATATCTGTAGGTAATATTCCTCAAATTGTATAATACGTCAAAGGGATTAAATTGATTTCTTATTACAGTACCTACATTTCAATTAAGTAAATTGAACACTGCGGAAATGAAATTATATCTCGAGTTCATAAATAGAAACGGTCTCGAAGTACTCAGAACATCCGGAAAAACTGTGTACAAGGGACATTATCGCCGAGAGACACTTCAATTAATTCCCCACCCAACCTGTTATCAACTGCGCAGTAAGTTGCCTATTAGCGTAACCAATAACGCACTCCCCTTCTAAACAAACATATATATGTACCTATCATATATATACATACATAAAAAACCATTAAAATTCACATTCAATTTTTTTCATTCGATTAATTCATCGAAAATATTCAATAATTTTCAACAAGATATTAATTATGATGTTATTATAGAAATTGACGATCTTTTGATATACCTACATACATATTTTAATTGGAATATTCCTTTACAATAATATTTTATCCGACTAAATATTCCGTTAAAAGCGCATGTGTGACATCTTTCGAAATGATTGTAACTTTCATGTGACGTACATTAAAGATGCATCAGTATTATTATTACTTGTCCTTTGTAGTTGTAAATACATGCATGAATGTCATTGTTAATGTAACATATGGGACAATACCAGGATGAATGAGCTTCGCCCGGTGTATTTATTTCTAGATGCTACCATGACTGTTAGGTATAATTAATATATTGTGATAGGCTATATTTCATCAAAGCGATTGATGCCATAGTGGTATTACATAGAAGTGCGTTGGCGAGTAGGTAGTAAAGGAAATCTAACAATAAACATTTTTCAGTTACAAGCAGTACCGTGGGCGGCGCCGCACCCGGTATCAAGACCGTAACCGTCGACCTTACTTAACGTCTAAAAATATACATCGTTTGATAATTATAATGAGCTCAGTAACCAAGTCGAAAAACGAGATGAAAAACCAATATTACAATTGTATGATATTATTATAATTGTATAAAGGAACGGTTGCCTAGTTTCCAGTAACACGGGCCTATTGTGGTTTACCGTCATGGCATTAATGGCGTACAAAGCTTTGTTCGTACAGAAGCTGTTTATGTGCGTTGCCTGGAGACCGGCTACAAAGGAATTGGAAAATATCGTTTAATATTTTCGCAAGGCAAATGTAGATACCATACAATATTAGCCATTCACGCCGCTTTGTAGAGACGCCTTAAAGGAATTCTGTTAACTCAAAAAAAAAATATATGAAAAACGAATTACAAACACTGAATAAACTAAAATATCTAATTTTTATACATAAAATGGATAATTGGAATGAAATTGTGGAACTTATTTGTAAAACGTATCTATTACTGAATGAATCATTGAAAATGTAGAGACAGCTAATGGAGAGATCAAATAAATCCGTGGCCAACTCTGCTGTGGCCCATTTAACAGGGGACACCTACTGAAACCCGTCGATATTGACTATGCAAAGCGGAACCCACGCACCACCAGTTTAGATACATATATTTAAATAAACGTTTTAAAATTTCTAAGAGTGAACAGTAAATCATTTCTATAAATTGTCTATTAACTTATTAACTGCATTTAATACAAGTTGTTTTCGAATTACCTGAATGCCTCGATAGTAAAGTGCTTGTAAGAAAACAAATGCCGATCGACGGGTTTTGGGTTCGATCCCCGGGTCGGGTAATATTGGGCTGTTCAGAAAACAATTGCCGATCGACGGGTGCTGGGTTCCATCCCCGGGTCGGGTAATATTGGGCTGTTCTATTTTGAATTTCCTAATAACAGTTCGTAATCTACATTTTTGACCAGTGTATGACAATAGGCTCACCACTTATTCCATAACGGGGCGTAATGAGGCATATAATGCGTCCTAATTAATTAGAGTACAGCTTCTTAAATAAAACTGTTCAAGACAAACATTTGTCTTGAGCATACTTATTAGACTTTATAAGGAAAGAAATGTACTTATTATTTACATAGAATCAATTATTTAGTCGCCAATCATCATTTTCATCAAATTTTCTTTAATTAACCTGAATTACATCAATTTGTTAGAAAGAGACAAGACATACAATACTTAAATCTACTGTTAATAAGGATCGATCAATGCCTAGCTTCTGATACATATTATGGGACTAATTATTTTAAGTTTCATCATCATTATCATCATCATCAGCCTACCCCCGTCCACTGCTGGACATAGGCCTCTCCAATGGCACGCCACTGAGCTCGATCCTTAGCTCTTCGCATCCAACCACTTTATGTTTATGTTATGTTTACGTTTATGTTAACAAAATGTTTCTACTTAGATTTAGCGTAAGGTACGAGAGGCCCGACCACATGAGAAATTAACAACTCGTGAAAATACACGAGCGACGACGTATGTGCAGCGCACCGAACTAACGAGCGAACGCACACTGTTGCGATACGAAATATGCACAAATCGTTCTTATTAATTTACTTCACGTTAAAAAAATATGCTCCTTACGGCGACACGAAATATGGCTAAAATATTTCACATAATTTTTTTTTTTAACATCACAAACGTATCCTACAGTGATACGAAGTATGTATGTATGTGTAAATCGTTCTTATTAATTTATTTTACATAACAAAAAAATATCCTGTTTACAGCGATACGAGATACGGCTAAATCGTTATTATTAATTTACTCGACTGCCTCGTTGGTCGAGTGGTTGCAAGCGCGATCGGGAGGTCGTGGGTTCAAATCCCGGGTCGGGTAATATTGGATTTTTCTAATTGAGAATTTCTAGTAGTGACTCGGAGTCTGGATATGTGTCCGGTGTACGGCAAAAGGCTCACCATCTATTCCATGGGACGTACACGTAACTGGTGAAACGAGGGAGTGTACTTACTACAATCTTCTGCCTAACCCTTCGGGGTTTACAGGCGTGATATTACGTGTGTATTAATTTACTTTATGTTAAAAAAGTATCCTCTTTACGGCGATATGAAATATGCATACATCGTTACTATTGATTTACTTTATATTAAAACAATGTAGAATACCTACTCTTCACTGCAACCGACATTTCAGCGACAAACACGGTGAAGAGGAAAACGTTATTTCCTTAAATAACTTTTGGCATCTAGCAACAAGTCATACGAGCCTGGTTGGATGACTTTGGTAGTACACCAGGGAACGCTTTATGACGCAATGCTCAAATTTCTCAAAACAGCTTGTAATAATATTATATTGCTGCTGCTATATTTTTATTACTTAACCTGACGTTTTTACAATGTTTTTTCTCCTTTTATAATTGTTTAAATTTGGTTTGAAATACATACGTCACTTAACGGTAACCGAAAGGCTCATAATCCTGAATTACAGTTTTAATTAACGCTCGGTTGTTCCTTACAGGGTAAAAAGACACAACGGAGTGAAGCTCGTATTATTGTTACAAATAAAACGAATACGGCAGCCGGCGGCGAGGTAATGTTCAGCGCGCAAATTTAGTTAGCTGTCGAATACGGCGGTCCGATCCCAGTCGGAAACTCTGGATCCGGGATGTACTCGTATCTACCTGTTATATGTGCGCTCGGAACAAGAGCACGTACACAGTTCTGCAAACGAACGACGGGCACAGTTCGATCAATTCACATTTCGCGTAGCCACTATCCGCGAATACACAGCGGAATCGCGCCAGCTTCAGTCTACGTATTTCACTGATCTTATATCACTACTGTTCACATGAAATATTAGTAATGAAGCAAGCGGCAAAAGGGATCCGGTACAAAACGTCTATAGAGAAAATGTTTGTGAGAACTTCTGAAAAAACTTCTTTAGGATTATTTTTTAGGATGTCATTCAGCGAATTATCTTAAGTTTTGTGTTTCGACTTTGGACACTTATTATTCGGATTGTTATGCAATGTTATTTAAAAAATATTTGCAGGTTTAAAATGTCAAAAATTTGTAATATAGACTTATGTTACATAACATTTTCTCTACCCAAAAACCATAGATACATAGGCAGCTATGAATATTTAAATTTCCATAATTTACGCAACATATTTAACAAGGAACTGCGAAACGTGGGTAATTGTTAGCGACCGCTCACGTAAGAATATTACTTGTTCATCGGAGAGAGAGTATTATTTATGCTTACTGAAAGGTGATAAACGAAGCGAAGGGCTAATTCGAAATGTAAGCATTTACGGCGCTTTCAACGCGAATATTACATAAATATAGATATATATATTTATATACTTTGCATACTTACATGCCTTACATATCTCTATAAGTGTTCACTTCATTCCAGTACATAGTACCGCCTATAGGCGGTACCCTAGTACTTAGTATTGCCTAGTACATGTACAGTACATAGTACTGCGGCAGTACTATGTACTAGATAGTACTGGTTATAACCAATATTATCTAGTGTTATAAAAGTGTGTGTACTCGTATGTTTATTAAACTTTCACACGAAAACGGCAGGATATAGGTGGCTGACATTTGGTATACTACATTAGTATTGTTTATTACTACTGTTAATGAAAAAATAGCTGAAATGTGGCGTTGCTTGAATAATCACCCTATATTGTTTAATTATGATATCAGGTATTTCTATCTGCACAACTCCCTGCGTTAACAGTGAAATATTAGTTTCTACAAATCAAGCTTCACGGCAAATTAAAATATTTAGTTCTTCTAATTACGCGTTTCAAAAACTTCGAATCCTAATAATTACCTAAAGTAGCAAATTAAGCGTTATGATGTTATAAAAATTATTGGACTTTTATAGAAGAATTATAAAATTTCAAATAACGCCCTGAGTTGCGAGCGGAAACTGCAAGTATATAACAATAATTGTTATAATGACATCACCGAAAGATTCAGTATATTCAGAAGACTTTTAACGCATTCTTGATATAAAGTTATAAAAGAGAAATAAACAGAAAACTATTGGTGGCAATAAATTAAGGCAAAAGTTATTAAAATATAAAGCTGGATGTGATAAGATAATAAATACACTAATTGATTCTCTATATAATGAAAAACCTCGAAAGTATTTACTATAGACGTTGACTAATATTCAATGTAATTGACTTTATAATCGATTTAATCTGTTAAAATTCAGCGTCTATGAAGGAATTATCCACATCTCATCAGCTAACATTTACATCTAATCTGTAAGAACTTCATATATGAGCGAAGGAAAATTAATTTGCTAGGAAGAGTTGTAACCCTTGCCTTTTCCGATACTTAATGAAATTCTGAAAGTTTAATGAAATTCGTACAACAAGTGGGTAATTATTTATTTATTTAATCTTTGTAACACCTTATGGTATGGGATACAAGGGCGTACTTAATGCGTAATGGCATTCTCTACCAGTCAACCTTGGATGATGGAGAGAGCATGTGGTAGGTGCATAGCATAAGATATAATATATAAATAAGCAAGAATACATACGATTTTATTAAAATTTAAAAAAAAATTAAAATAGCACTTAAAAACAGAAAACTGCATTCTAAACGTCCCTTCCTAACTTTGTTGTAACACATAGACGGTCGGAATAACAGTTGAATTACGCAATTTCCAAAAGAATCTTGTCTACTGCTTACTTAAAAGATCTGTTCAGCGACACGATGTTTGGATGGCTCTTAGAGTAGTCCATCTCTTAAGATGCTAACCGTAATTTGTGGCTGAGCAAGTACAAGCATGTGCTGGACACCAGCCAATATTTGAATTCTATGAACTCAGGATCGCTGGCGTGGCACAGTGTCTCGGTGGTTCTTATTTGTGTACAAAGCTGAGTCTTGTGGAAAATACCATAACATATTTTTACAGCCGTGTTATTCAGCGGCTTCACGACGGGCTCCAAGACAGTCTCTTCGTACACTTTAACTGACGTTCTGACCCCTTTTTCACAAAAATAAAACTTGGTCACCTTTTTATACGAGACACACCCCACATGCCAACATGGTGGCCCCGCTGCCCCTTCTTTGACGTTCTAGAAAGTTTACGAGAACTGCGAGCAAATACCTTATCATTTTGTTTGTTATTCCTTAACAACGAAAATTTTGTCATCAGTAAAATTGACTTTTTTGTATGCACCGTCATCGAGCCCGAAAAGCAGAAGAAGCACTTGTTCGTCATATAAGCTTGGTTAAGCACATGTACTGGATGACGATGATAAGCTCCTAATTTTAGGCCATCCCTAAGGATACATTTTGTGATTCTGTGTAGACATTGTTCATTGCTAGTGACATGATTTTCTATTTGAGAACGATTTTTCGCCAGATTTGTGCCCTGGCTGCATTAATAGCTTTGGGTTTTCTGGTCTTCGGCTGGAGAAGTCTCGTTGTACCTATCAATAGCACGATAAACGAATATACGACTGATATTAGGCTTCTGAAGCAACTTGAACATGGCGGAGGGCGTTTTAAGATCGATTTAAATAATGAAATTTGAAGGCATGGTAAAAACTACTTAAAACGCGCAACAACAATTGTAATTTTAAAATAAATCGAACTGTTTTTAAATTATAGCAATTAAAGAGTATGAAAACGGGAACTTTCATGGAACAACTGTCGGAACATGGAACATGGAACGGGAACTGTGTAGCTGGACTAGGCAATGAAAAATAGTTGACGGAAGTTCCAATTGTTATTACCGTACATTCCAAAAATACTCATAAGAAATATGCACGCTCAGCTTTTGCGATTGCGAAGCAATGCTACGTAAGAATTTCGTGAAATAAGTTCTTGTAATATTTCGTCTGTGAATTCAATCTCATCCTCTTCTACAGCTTTTTAAATTAAATATTACAGCACATATGTGATCACAACCGGACGAAGTGGCGTCGATTAAAGAAGACCTATGTCCAGAAATGGACATCCAAAGGTGGACGATGATTTGTGACATAGACCATAAAAACATACACCAACATTTTTGCACATGTATAAATATAACAAGATTTCTGTGACTTTCATTTTATGAATAATTGAAACCTAAATGTATTCCTTACATCAGATTACCATAAATATTACATAAACGTTATCGTGATTGAAAATAATTTACTTCTCGCCGCTCCAACTGGAAGAGTTCCGGACAATAACTTTTGTTAATACAAAAACACACAACAATCTATTTGACTTATTGTACTGGCGCAATTAGCCGTAGTTTATCACGCTATGACAGTACGCGTGGCACTGACCAGTCTACAGGTGTTAAAATATTACGTTAAAGCAACCGAGTTTTTGCATACTTAAATATATTTATGACCTAAAATAGTACAAGCACAGAGCGCCAGCGGTGCTAACGCTGAACGCTGGTGTATTAAATTGATGTCAATTATACTAGCGTGTACTCGCGTCCGCGTCGTGTGCGCAGCTCTACGCACGCGCACTACGAAAATATTTATTTGTAGTACACGTCGGACGTACTAATCGCAACGTAAACACACACTTTTAATCGTATTGTGCTCCATATTTTTTTTCCCCACTTTTTTAACATTCCCCTGTTGGAATATGGATCTCCTCTCAAATTGAGAGGGTTAAGGCCATAGTCTGCAACTTCGGCCAAGTGCGGTTCGGCAGAATTCACACGGGCTAGAGATTTTTTTTGTAAGTTCTAAGGTCTGCAGGTTTCCTCTCGATGTTTTCATTCACCGACAGCAAGTGATATTTAAACTTAAAACGCGCTTTTTTTGTAAAGAAGTTTATAGTAGTTCATTTGTGTTAAATCCATCACAATTTACGGGTAGCTGCGTTATTATTCGTAATATTTATTTAATTCACTTCCTACAGTAAGTTAAAGCTCTCCGCCAAAGTCGGCAACGCATTGGGTACTACTTGAGTGTTGCAAATATTTATAGGCGACGGTGACCACTTAACATCAGGTGGCCCGTACGTCTGTTCGCCGGGCTAAATATATATAAAAAAATACGTCTTTTAACTTGAGTTGAACACGTAAATGTCTGCTGTAAACATTACTTAAATAACTATTGGGGATTACAAGTATCCTCATAAACATTCATGGACTGATTGCCCAGACTTCGGTGAAACCATGCTGTCCCTAGTTCCGCACTTTAAAACTTTTGCTGCCATCGAGCCGCCGGCTAACTTGTACAAAATAACTAAATATCCACTTTAGCGGTACTTATAAATATGTCACATTTTTTATTCGATTCAATCTATTCGTGCTATTAATTATATTTATTATTATTATTATTCGATATATGGATTTTTTGTCCTAAAAAGTTATTTGCATCTCAAAGTACATAATAGTCATAATATATATGTTAGTGTTTTGTTTT
>DWDT01002493.1:0-13645 GCA_018245595.1 Microceris scylla | reverse complement strand
GAGGTGCGCGCCGTGGGTTTGAACCCGGCACCCCCGGAGTGAGGGGCTGAATTCTTAAGCACTAGGCTATCACTGCTCTGCATTGGTTCATGCTTGATTGATTATAATTCTTATTAATACATATTATTATATAAACATGTTGTAGATATGTAGAACATAAATGTAGTGTAAAATGAATGTAAAATATTATGTGTTGAACTCTAACAATATTAAAACCCGTGAACTATAACATTATTATAATTACAAAATAAATAAAATTCACACACGTGTAATGACTAAGAAGACATAAAAAATCGATTATTAACGCAACATATATGTAATAACTACACTAATTTAATACGTCATACATCAGGGGTCTTGTCTAAGCGAGTCTAAGGTTATATTTTTCTATTCTGACCACATAGGAGAATCTTATGGGGAACCGTATGGTTTGTAGCGTTCTTTTCTATGATGTATCTCACCAGTACAGCGAGTACTATTTTAATCATAAAAGCGCATACAATTTTGAAATACTAGGGGTGCGTGCCCGGGCTTAACAAAATCTTAGTGCAAATCCAGTCGATATTTTTTATTGTCATATAAAATATTTCAGATGGGGGATCTCAAAAGTTGTTACTCTCGTTTAGGGGAGGTAGATACAGAAAAATGAGAAGATAGTTCAACTAAATATGTCATGGATGCAACTTTATTTACGTTAAAAATATTTTTTGGTTCATTATTGCTACTATTATGGTATCATCACGCCAATTCCCTTACGGAATATGTAGAAAGCACCGAGTGCTCTACGTATCTCCATATATACGAGTACATACATATGTACCTAGATACATTTCTATATACGTACATCTCTATCTCTACTCTTACTGACTTGACTACTATTTGCATTATTTTTCCTACAGTATTTTCACCAAACCTATAATTAATCCGATAAAACAATACCAAGTATTGTAATGTAATAATATTGTCGAGTAGATTAATGGTACGAAACATTTTAAAGATAAAAACTATTGAGGTTATCATCAGTGAATAGGTTAGGTAACCTGCAGATATAAAGTCCGAATAGCTTACACGTTTTACACTCGAACGATCAGAAGTGAGAGGAAAATGGAGATTTATAGTTATTTGCTTGTATAAGGCACTTGTTGGAGCGTTTTCAATGATTGTATGAATGCTCGTTAAACGTTTTATAACTTTACGAGTATGAAAGTTGACTAACTTTGGGTTTTATTTATGGACAATGACATATTTGCAAATGTACCGTAAACGTCCTACGTTATATTTGCGAGTATGTCAGCCTTTAGGTGGCAAGTGACGGTATGCAAAGTGGCTGGTTGGAGACGAAGAGTTGAGGATCAAGTACAGTGGCTTACCATTGGAAAAGCTTATGCCTAATAGCCGAAGGAAACTGGTGAATGATGATGATGAATGTCACATTTGAAAGAACGAAACATCTACCACACTGCGCCTACTAAACAGAATATCATGTACAATTAATGAATAATATCGATTCAATTCCGATACTTTCTCGATTATAATATCGTTCAAGTTACCGATTAATTTTATTTTTTATGATCGTAAAGCTTAGCCCATATTGCTCATATATAGCCTGTATTATACCTATGTACTCATTTCAGTGAATAACTATAACTTTTTCTCAATTTACAGTAAAACTTTTGCTTAACGATTTCACCAAATCTTAAAAAAATCTGATAAGTTTTTCTACTACACACACACGCCGCTATGACGTCACACCGCACGCCAAGATTTCACGCATTGATTAAAGTGACGTTGTAAGGATTTGACGTGATATGGTCGTCAATGGAAACCCATATGAACTTTAGCAAATCAACTGTGGAAACGATTACGTATTGCATTTTACGTGGCTTGCAATCGATTATCGACGTTATATTGTATTTTAATGCATTTTATTATTTATGTATGGTACATTATACTATTTATTTCATTTCATGGGTAGTTTTATTTTTGTTGTTATTTATTTGTCTTTTTGTTTATAACACGTATTAAGATGCATGTGTGTCTATAATTAAAAAATATATTCTGATCTGTACCCAAACGCACAAAGGAACTTTAAAAATAGTCTAGTTTTTATCGCTTATCTTTCGTTCTGTAGCGATCGAACACATCTAGATGGATTTTAAGTGAAACTTTACGCGTTGGGGTGGAAATTTTATTGATTCGAGGGGAAACATGACGGTGATGCATGGGCCCCATAATACATGTAAGTGATGAGCACACGATACATCGGTTCAATTGGATGCATCATGCAATTGGAAAATGAGAATTTATTCAATTAATGGATATCTGTATTTCGTCAATTACAAGCAATTGTATTGATTTTAATATATTTTGTATTCTTTAATTTATTTTTATTATATGAAAATATATGTGAGGATAGGGATATTTGGCACTCCGTGCTCTCTGCCTGTCCCGTAAGGGATCAGGCGTGAAGATATGGATGGATGGATGGATATGGAAATGTTACTTTTGGTGGATAGCACCAGCAATAGTGAAACACAAATTAGTACCGAATTGGAAGACATGTTTCTTTCTCTAGCGAATAACATATTGGTCGCATCGCAACACTATATGGCTAAAAGGCTAAATGTCCTTTGGAACCCATACATTATAAATCATCAGCCCCTCAAAACAGGTCGCTACTCCTGGTCTATATGGCGTTATATTGAAATGAGATGGGAACACCATAAGTATGCACCCCTCTTACATTTTTTGCTATTTGAATTGCTGGAGTATCGACTAAGTATATGATATTTTTTTCATAAAGGCATTTGAAAGTCTAACGTATAACTCGAGTTTTTTGTTTGTTTGATGTTGACAAAGTGAATTGCATTGATTTAACACCAACTAAAAATCTTATTTTATAAAAACCGTAACATCACGCTTGTTATCCCCGAAGAGGTAGGCAGACAAGAGTATTAATTGTAACTGCTGCATACTCCTTTGCTACTCTCTTCATTTAAAATATTATTGTTATGACTTTGTCACATAAGGTCCGTTACGGAGTAGACAGAGCGAACTGAGTGACATCAAAAAATTATACATGAAAACAACACTACGTATACCAATTCTTCCCATTGTTGAAGTTAGTTAAAACTTTTTCAATGAAACCGTGTATTAATTTCAAGGAGAAAAGTTTTTGTATCTGTGATTTAATCAGTCTCGCTGACCTATTTATCTCTAGGTCAATGTCATGTCAGCATCGCGATTTTATTGCCAGCTTCAAGAGATAATTGAAGAGCGGTGTAAATATAATTAGATTCGCATAAAACGAACGAATGAATGAATGAGTATTGAGATAAATTTGTAAATTATATTATAAAATGTAAGATACTTGTTTGTGTGATATGATATGTTACATACATAAGTATATCGTTTACAATACGTATATATAAATTACAAGGATTAATATATATGTAGTTGTATGTCATAACATTTTTCTTCAATAATTTACTACTAATTGTTATTTAAATTCATATGTCAAATGAATTTATTTATTTAATTATTAAAAAGGCATACCAATTAAGTACCTACATAAGAAAAATCTTACCCTAAATTTAGACTAAAAATACATTTCACATACATAACTATATTATGTAATTAAATTAAAGGTTTGCACAACTTTCACAATTAATAAAGTCATAAATCAGTCAATAAAGAAATTACCTAAAGTGAGACTTCACAAAATCTAGTGAGAGTAAAAACATTGTATTTTTATCAGACTAATTAAACTATAACTACTCATATTAGTAACATGTTTGTTGATGGAGGTGTCAGAACGACGAAATCGGCAGACATGTGTGACGAGAGAGATAAAAGTGGATGAAGAAAGTCAGGTCTGTGACGATCGAACTAGTTGGTATTCGGCATTTGTCCAGCAGTCCTCTGCCTATGACCAGCAGTGGACTGAGATACATAGGTTAATGATGATAATGATGACGATTTTCTACTTAACACGTAAGGGACCTGGCGCGACGATATTTTAAAAATGGGTAATGAATTAACTATACTTATATATTTCAACACATAAATAATTAATTGACTTCGTAAAAAGGAACATACTATAATCTTCCCAAGATTAGTACGGTTTCAGACAAAAATCCTTCGATGTAATTATGGCTTCTACTTAAATGCGGTGGAGTGTACGAAGCCAAAAATACATCAATAAACGAGACCGAATCGTGAAATAAAGACATGTTATGAAAACATTAGAGCGAGCAACGTAATTCCAGCAATAACATGACCACTAAACACTTCGTGGGCGTTAGTACAAACACGCAGAAATCAACTTGGAACTTGCTTGGAATGCGCTTCCCCTCTTGCCATTGGACTGTGCTGACCAACGCTCTCGCCCTCGTAGAACGTTGCTATTACGTCGTCAAACGAGGTGGTTCGTTAACTTCTGCGGGTTACATACATTTAGAAGGAAGTCGATGATTCTGAACTGGGGCGTCCTTATTTCTACTCCACAGTGGCACCGTGTGACAGATTATCCGCTTCCAGTGCCTTTATCAGACGAAATGCGGCAATTTGTTCTGTTATCGTCCGACGACACGCTGTTAAAAACACTAGAACGTGACATCACGCCGACTCGCCTCTTGACACACATTGCCTAATTAACGTCGCTACTTTTCATATTACCTGCTGCATTAATTTTGAAAATGTTCATTGCTTTTCACAAGGTCATATATCTTCTTTAAAAAACATATCTTTGGTGTAAGATTCATTCTGAGATCTTACACAATTCGTAACATCATGTTTAACAACTATTCAAATTGTATCGTCACCCCACATTCTTTATGGTGTAGGTATAGAGAACTGAATGTTAATAACTCCATCCTTACTGCCTTGAACTGCTTCTTCTTCATTGGTTTCTCTCTTCATATATCAGAATAATATACCTTAGAACATTGTTATCTCCAATCAATAACAGTGGATTAATTCTATATTAAATAGAAATAAATTGAGCATCGGCTTAATTCATAAATGTCTTTTCGGGATAACCGGAATACCTTCGGACCTAACTGAGGTCGTTATTCGTAAGCTCCCCCCGATCACAGCCGAGTCGCGACGGAGACTGTTTAGTAGCAAAACAAACTAGTTTCTTTTAATGTTGTCGGTACATTATCAACATTATGGTTCAGTTAAATCGATGGTATTTTTATCCACCACAAAAAACACCAGCGCGTCTTTACTATTACAAGTTCGGAAGAATTGAGTTTTTATCATTTGAGGCAAGGGATTTTGATTTGACATGCGAGCGGAACCACTACTCCATGAAATTTATTGATTTCTTCAACTTGCCTTTTTTTATTTGCTGCTCTTATTTGTTACTTTTATAAGTACATATTTATATATTAACATCAATGTTTATATCAGTCGTCTAGTTAACATAACATGGTTGGAAGTTTTGCGGAAAAGCCGTGTGTAATACATATATCTTTACTTTGGTGTTTTAACAATTAAATATTGTTATAGTGACAGTTGTATAACAAAATATAACAAAAGTTTCGCCATATGGAAGCATCGATGCTGCGAACACGGCGAAAATTTTGGCAGCTGATTAATAACTTAATAAATTTACATGTGAAAAACTGAGTCAGTATTAGACTAACTACTGTCAGTAACTATCAAGGTCATACTAGCCAACGGCCTCACCAATCTATTAAACAAAGTATTTAAAGAAATGCACACCACGGCATTGTTATCCGCACTGATCATTACGACCCAAAGGAGAATAGTGTATGATCACGTCGGCTCGAAGTTTAGTGAGTGTTTGACAGGAATGTCGATCGTCAGCAGTAATCGATCAGCCTCATCTCTGATATGATGTACAATCGCGTTACAATCTGATGAATCATCAATTCATCTTAAGAGAACCGGACACTTTCTATCACATGCTTATTTATTACAATTATGTCCAGTGTTTATCAATGAAAATAATATAACGTTTCAACTTTCTTTCTATTTAGAATTTGTTGCGGTTTCACTTATGTAGAAACAGTGATTATCACGGTCCGAGTGATTGTGGATAAGGAATGTGCTTCGAGCGGATTGTTCATTATTTAACACTCAATCCTCGCAAAACTTATGAATATTTTAAGATGAAATATCTATCACCAACTTTGACACTGAAGGAAAAATTATGAGGGATGCAGCACACTTTATAGCTGTCCAAAATATTGGTTAGGGCGCTTAAAGTCTGCCAACTCTCACGTGGTACTGTATTTACTAGGGTCTCAAGTCTACTAAAACCGAAAGGAGATCCATGTTCAACAGTGGAACGATGAGATTATTTAAAACATGGGTGAAATTGTTGCTTCATACATATGTTTTTATTATTATTTTTATCATTATTAGGACTTTGCGAGGTAGGCAGAAAATACCGAATACCAAATATCGTCGCAAACTTGAAGTCTTTCGGCTATATTTATCATTCTCTTCATAAGTAGTGTTCATTGATGTAGTTACTGTATTCTTTTGGTACTAATGAGTCTCCTTGACGCACCCCAAGCTTACTATAATAACATTCGTTGAAAATCATCGTGTACAAACATCGATATATCAGTTCATTAAATAGACTGGAAGGTAAATAGCAAGTAAAGTCACCAGACAGACTGCTCCGTCGGTCGAGTGGTCGCAAGCGCGAATACCGATAGGTCCTGAATTCGATACCCGAGACACTATTGGATTTTTCTATCTTGAAGCTTCCAGTAGTAACTCGGAGTCTGGATTTGTGCCCGGTGTATGTAAATAAACTCAGACCTTATTCCAATTAGTGGGACGGAAAAACGTAACTGGTGAAACGTGAGAATGTATGAGAATGTACTACACTTCTCTGTCTACATCTTCGCGGATCATAGGTGTGATGTCAGGCAGGTATTCTTTTTATATTTTGTTTAAATGACATAAAAAATAAAATGCATTTAGCAAAAACGGAAATACATAACTGAGATAAGATAAACTGGGATTATATGTATCTTTAAATTACAGTTAGCTTTCTATAACGTTACAGCAATTAAATATTCTAAGTGCAACACATATTGGAGTTTTATAGCGGACTAGATAGGTATTAATGGGATAACTATATTTTTATTAGTACTAACTTTATATCATCACTTCAATTCCTTTACGGGGTAGGCAGAAAGCAGAGAGTATCACATATTTCGCTACTTAGGGACCTGACATGACTGTTCTGACATGACTTGCTCACTGACTTGCTCACTTTCTGCACAGAGGTCACTTGCTCACTTTCTGACTTGCTCACTTTTTGCACAGAGGTAAGTCGTTTTTTTGGGTTTCTTACTCCTCTTTCAACCAGAATTTGAGTTTTTTGGTTAAGATAGGTCAGTTTGGTTATCCTTAGAATCTGCATCCGTCAACATTCGCATTGTGTATAACTAAGTTTTTGATCATGGGACATTTCCAAATGAGGCCATCTGGTCCCAAACTAGGCTCAAAGAAAGACTGTGTTATGGTTACCAGTCGGTTGATATAATATTATACATACGCGTATGTTACACATAGATCCTACCTACAGAGATTCTTTTTTACAACCAGACAAAGAACAAATACTTGTGCTCCTAACACAAATATTTGTTCTGAGTGGGAATCGAACCAAAACCCCCGGCTCAGCAAACAAATTCACTAACTACTTGGCCAACGGGTTTATAGTTATTATTAGTATAGCATTAGTTAACGACTTTAGTAATCGTAGTGGAGTGTAAAACGAGTGTTTACAAATACTTCTCATTAACTATTGACAAATACGAAAAAAGCATTAACGGTAAAAGCCTAGCCATTAACGGTGTGGCCCGTTGGGGTTATGGGGCCCAAGAGGAGTTTAACAATCATTATCTGTGAACACTCACAAACAACCTTTCATTTGTATCCTCTATCTCGTGTTTTCTTTGACTATTTAGTATATGCCAGCAAGGGACAACGATAGAACGTTTAGATCTATATGTAAACAAAGTAATTAATACAAAAGAATACAAAGAAAAAAAATTAAATTATTTACACAAATTGAATTATTTATTTTGTTGATAAACAGATCAGGAATGTAAATATAGATTTGATATTCGCTGCTTTCTGCCTACCCTGTAAATGACAGCGTGACCACATAACAATAATATTTACAAATTGGTGGTAACCATCATTTCGTGGCGATCAATGGAGCTCTATAAAGAAGACCTTAGATAGGTCCGAAAATAGACAGGCAATCCTGTAAAAAGATACATACGTGAGTCAGGCCGGTACATACATAGATTAATTTATTTATGTTTAAACCTTTGCAGTTAGAAACAAAACAAGTTATATTATTCAAGTACGTACGTTAGGTTAAGTAACCAACTTAGGTAAGCATAAGTCAAGGCTGGATTTACTTTAGCTTCAACCACGTAACAATGTCTGTGAACATCATTATGGCAACTGTTGAGGTTTTCATGCTGAAGCCTAACTGGATTAATTGAGGATAATTTTTGCTTGAGTTTTTATTCACAAATAAATGTATGCCAGCTGGATGCAGTTGGATTCAAAAGACCCAAGGCCGGGCGGAGTGGCATCGACTAGGTGAGATCTATGTCTAGCAATGGACCTACAAAAACTGATGGATGGATCAACTACATCCCTTAAAAATGTCTTGTAAATATGTGAAGAGATATTCTCTCTTTGTTTAGACGTAGAAAGAATAATAGCGATCAGTATGACAGAAGAGATATATGTACATTCCCAATGGAGATGAATGTGAGTGTCGAGGAAGACCAAGACTCAATTATTTTCAAATACTGGCTCATGGAGGAGTCAGTTATCTACGGAACATTTAGTGTGTATAAAAACATTGATAAATGTGTGACAAACATGTCAGGACTGTAATACCAAGGAAATTATTGGTACTCACTGCTTACCCGGTAAGAGACCTGGTGTGACAATGTAATAAAATTAATAAATATAGATGTTAAGTCTCGAACTACCTTTTCCACTTATCAAATTTTAAATATAAATTTTTCAGAACATACTTTCAAAGCGGCATTTTTGTCCATTTCATACTGTTCCCTTTTGCTTCATTACATCTATGGATTGCGTACATGTATATATACATTTATGCATGTTTATGTGTATGTATATATATATATCTATGTATATATCGCTGGCGGTTTAAAAGAGAAACTAACACACAGTATACAGTTTTAAAAGCAGTCTGAGTGTGCTCAAGCCGCTTAAATACCTCGCGCTATTGACAATCGTTCCCCTCGAGGGTCTCCGAAGCCGTCTGCCTACTTTTTGTTGGCTGGTCTCTTTGATAACAGCTGTCTGACCTCGGCGAGCCATCGCTCGTTGAAAAAAACTGACAGCCACGAAATAATCCAGCAACCATTCATACTGTACAGAAAAATATATATCGCGCACATGAACAGTGAAAAATATAAATGGAACAAAATAATGTAACCTCACGGATGTATTTCTCCGAAGGGATAGACAGATGAGCGTAGTAGGTACTCCCACTCTCTATCCGTTAAACACAGTTAAGAAAAAAATAAATATCTAAAGGAATTAAAAAATGACGATCTTAATTTTTTTGGATGTGAGCTGCGAAGTACTGAATGACGAGGCGTGCTTTGGGACTAGGCCTATATCAAGCACTGGCTCGCTATAATATGCTGATGTGATGACGATGACCTGTATAAGAATGTATATTTTAATATGTATATACGCTGGGTATCAGTCGTCTGGTTACCAAGACACAGACCCTGGCGCCCACTTTAGGGTAACGTGCCCGTGGAGGGTCGAAGATATTGAGATTTCACTTAATAACCATAAATATATATTAATTGTGACCAGTTCGCGAAAATCGACAACTCACGACTTTATTATAACATTTAAAAACCACAGGAGTAAATTTCCAAGGCATGTATAATTTAGTATATAATCGAATATATACTTAATAATTTATATAAGTTGATATAGAATACATACATATGTGTTTATTGAACAAAAGTATGGAAATAACATAATTAGCAAAAAGCAAGTCGTGTTGCGTTACCTACTGAATCAGTTTATGATTACACTGACTTAACAGTTTATTAAAAATAGGTACTTATGACACTCAATTATTGAGTGCAGCGATCGCAATGATTGTTTCATTTATAATTATTCTATTCTATTATCACACTCGGTTTTTCTCTGGTTAGGCAGAGACCAAAGCCAAATATCTATTCTTAAAGAACTCACGTGCTTCCATATTCACTACTTGCTTCATCCACAGGTTCGTAGATTTGCAAATTTAAACTTAATAAATATTCATGTCACAGTAGAGTTGAAATTAAAATATCGTAAAATCGAGATCGCTATACGAACTAAATAAATATATTCCAATGGGACGTTAAAAATAATAAAAGTCACAGAGTCAACATCTGGTCAATGGTCGATGTTGGAGCAAAAAGGAAAAGGCTAGATAATACGCATGTACTGGCCGGTGGTGTGAGTCTCGTACGATCGTGGCAGTGCAGCTTGCGGAACCGGTATTTCTTTTACAGACACCGTGTCTGCTTATCTGTTACAGTTTTAGGGTCAGAACACTCCACGCAACACTGTGCTCAACAGGTTTCAATTATAAATCCGTGTATATGTAAATTGTGTTTAATAATCGGTATATTTTAGACTGTGGCATTTACCCTTCTCGTTCTGTCAGGAGATCTGTGTCTAATAGTGGAACGATGAAAGGGTTGATGATGTTGATGATTTTTTATATATTTGCACTTGATGCTTTCTGCTTACCTTGTAAGTGCGTAATATCGGGTCGGTTATGTGGCTATCGTTACAACTTAGCCTAGGACGCCCTCCAGCTAGGTGGAGTGATGATATAAGCAAAGTGGCTGGCAGTGGCCCGGATACGACAAGCTGAAGAGCTTCATGTCCATAGCACAGTTTGAAATCGTGTTCTATATATTTTGATGAGTTGTAACGAAATTGCTTTGCACGCGCTTAGCAAAAGAAATTGGACATAGTATTTGCGATTGTGCATAATATTGTGCAGATTAGCTTAAGTTAATTGGCATGAGAGTTATGAATACACAATTTTTTTCGTATCCTAGAATAATTTATGTTAGAAAAATGTGTAAATGATGCATTCACAATGTATTATTAAAATAGAAATGTCAGGGAAAAGATAATATAAGAAATATCAGCATTTATTCGTAATACAAAATCGACTGATTCCGATCGGTTGTACACTGGTTACTAAACGCAGTATTTTCAAAATATCTGGAACTGGAACAAATGGTCCTCTGACACAGCGATTGCGTTCGAGCGAGCGAGCGCAGTTGAGTGTGGCCGCACTCGTTAGTAGGCGCTGGAGACGGAATTGCTCGGAACGGTCGGAACGGCTATCGGTGCAGCGGAGCGGGCAGCGATATCCCGCGATCGGCTGCGCTCACCTCAGTCCGCTCCGAACTGTTGGCTTGACATCACGCCACCAAGTGCTCCGCGACGCACAGACGTGGCGTGATATTTCCCACAGAAAAAAAACGCCGGCCGCGCACGTATTCTAGTGACAGTGGCAGTGAAGTGTTCGAGTAAATTTTTTTTCTGGACTCCCACAACTTGCGACATCGACACGACTTCGAATTATCCTAGGTTTAACATCGATTTGCACAATCATATTAGGTAAGCCTGTTCTTTTAATTTTTAGTCAATGATAATTTATTCGATGTAATTTTAGACGAAGAAAATTTATGCAATGCTTGTGCGCCAAGTTCATAATTAAAATCGCTATCGAGGATTTTCTTTTAATTTATTGAAAATTAAACGTTCGTACAGCCACGCTGTTGTTTCTAAGGAAACAAGTTTTCAAGGCTTATTTTTATGTGCGGTTGTTGTAAGTCAATTTATTTTTTTGTGAAATGTAGGTAGATACTTACGTTTTTATTACAATTACGCGTGATGATGTTAAAAATTTATTATTCCATAATTTTATTAAAATTGCTTAAGTTATGAAAACTCACGAAGCTACTTATGTTACTTACTACTTTTTTATGTAAAATAATTCGTTTGTACCAATTTTGATTTATTAATATTCATGTATTTTATTAACCGTTGATAACTACAGGAATAATTTGTTCATCTACGTTCTAACTTACATTTGCCGAAATAAAGTTTAAATTCTCATCAAACAGTTACTGTGTAATTTAATCTTTTTGCTAATACTTTTTGCATCCCATCTTTAACCTTCAAATACGAAGAGCTCATACTTGCACACGTACCGAGTAATTTTTGATAATGTGTGGTTTTGCTTTCTTAATTTGGACATGTCTGCCTACCCGCATTTTGTGACGTTGAGTGACGATGTTGTGAAGTAAAAATTCGGGTATTGCATCCTATCTTCGTTGGCAGGTCAAATCAATATTGTTTCTGCTCATGCAATCAACAGTTACAAAACAAATTTTCACTTTGTTCAAGTTGAGTAAGTTCGTCAGACGATCTTAGAGACAGTTTTTTTATCGCTGAAGTTCCGACTCTTCGTTTTTGTAATTTTAGGTACATATGTTGTGTATGTGTAGTGTAGTTTTAAAAAATTTAAACCCAAATTTTAAATTATTTAGAAGTTTTGTGATTTGTAGTTTAAAAGTAATTTACTATTGTTACGTCTATAAATACAATGACAGAGGTCTGCCGTAATGCGCGCATCACGCAAAAACTTCTGGATACATTTTCGTTACTTTTTTGTAGTTTTACTTTTTAGACACTAGGCCGCAGTTATTATAAAAAAAGATAATCAGATATCTTCATGTAAAGTTATTAAAGTTTAAAGCAATTACAATTTGTAGAGATTTTTAAGAATTAATATCTAAAATATATTTTTACCATCAATATTTTTTATATTTTCTTCTCTGTATGTCAAATTAATACGTGGTAACATCAACAAGGTACACGAAGTCGCGGTTGTCAGCTAATAATGTCTAGTAACATAATAAAATACTAAATTCAAAGATTATTATATTTTACGTTCCCTTTTAATTAACTTTATATTGTTTAATAGTAATATTATTCGCGAAAATTCTCTCTATATTACGTGCTTTTCTTTTTATATAAATGATTATGTAAAATAAAAATAAAAACGTAGTTTAAATTATAACGTAAGTATCATTTTCATCGAAATTATTGCTGGTAATTTATTCAACATGTGAATTATCACCAGTTAACTCTGACGTACTTGTGTATATTTTCTTGTTAGTGTGAATATACAGATGATTTAAATCATGTAATATGTATTTCCATAGCTGCAATTTCAACAAGCAGGTTGTTTCTACCAAATGCCTGGTGGAGACTGTTAGTGTGCTGTAGGTCTTTCTCTTCTCAAGGTTAGGTTTATGCGTTAAGAAAGGCGTTGCCCCGAAGTGTCAGAGACAGCTCGGAGTCTGAGCGTGGATACAGTTAGCAATAAACTAAATAAATGTAAAGTTCTTGCACACAGAAACTAAATGATCATAACATAGCAATTTTCGCATGAGAAATATTTAATTTAGGTATGCTTCTTGGTCGCATTTCTTCGATTATTTATTAATGTTATTATTATCATATCGTCACGCCAGGACCATTACCTGGTAGACAG
>DWDT01002492.1:0-13649 GCA_018245595.1 Microceris scylla | reverse complement strand
CTTTTGTTTTTAAGTTGACACAATTTTGAAGAATTGAGTTTAGTAGTTTTTACATTTTTCGACTATCTACATTTGACCGAATACTGCAATAGATATACCTGAATACAACACAGAGTTAAGTTTAAGGTAGTCATAAAAATAAGGGCGATATTAAAAATCGGAACCAGACATCCATCAAGATGTGCCTCTGAGAATCGAATGAAACCCGTCCAAAACAATAATTTCAGCAAAGCAGTTAAATTGGACGTTAAACAAAAGCCATCAAACTGTACCCTCCTCATCCACTATTGGCCTTAATCGGTCGATTTAGTTTATACTTAGCGGCCGCCATATGTAAATGCAGCGGGTCCTTCCAAGAACGCGCCATGTTGCTCCCTAATTATTTTTAATTGCCGCGAGCACAGACACGACGCATACGGCCTTCGGAAAATAAAGTTTGTAAAATTTTTTTCGCGTCTAGTCATTGGAACGACGATTGCTCTGCAAATGAGTCATGACGGCTCCGGGGGCAGGCAATGAGGTGTAATCTATTATAGTGGGTACAGTGCTTTATATAGTAACGTTATTTTTTTTTATTTCAAAGGAAGCACTCTCGTGTGCCAGTTAGCTGTGCTGCGAAGCTGTTTATCGTGACCTTGGCTACGATAAAACCGCGAATTTTGTTGCTCTTTCTATAGTTATTTGTTATTTAAAATTTTGCTCGAATATTCACTAGTCACCATTACACCCATATATGTACATTCCCTAGAATGTTTATCCTATATTTTGTGTTGTAAACCTAGAAAACAATACAATGTAAATGATTATATGTATGTTTGGGCAAATTTTTTGCACTTACGTGCAAAAAATGTTACTAAGTGTACTCGTATATACATATATAGTCGTATCGTATTGTGTATTAAAACAAAAATAGTAACATCCAAATCACTATCAGTCGGTTCGTGTGTTCTTTTTTAATAACATAGTTTTTGTACCTGCGCCCGTTTGTTCGTAGAACAACAGGCCGATCGTAAATCAGTAATGGCGCCCTATTATTTGGGTTTGTGCGCATAAATTTCGGCATAGAGGGCGGTAATTGCGAGCCGGGCGGTGCTTGCGCCGCGGGAGGTGCCATTACAGTGGAGATTACTGCGTAATAATGTGCTGTTGCCTTTATTTTCAGTTCATCTGGCTAGTCCCGACTATTATTGCTTTATTATAATCTACTCTTTTATAATCTGTATGGTCTTCCCGGATTCGAATCGACAAAACGAAAAGAATATTTTCTTTAAATACTCCTTAAAACATGATGTAGAACTAGAAAGTCGGAGAAATTAAATATTTTGCAGATATTATTTCTTTATGATTATTCTTATTTCCTCAGTCATACTTTGAAAAGTCATACGTTCCAGATCAGTGGTAAAACCACCCCTGTTTTTTATGAAATGGTCTTTTTGTTTTATACTACTCTACTTTCTTAATATCCCTTATGCATTTAAATATATGTATGTACTAAATCAGGACCATCTCTAGTCTACTATACCATCTCGTCTAAAGTATAATAATTATCAACATCATCAGTCTGTTTACGTTCACTGCTGAATGCGGTCTCTCGTGGGAGTTCACAGAGCACGGCTTCTTGCACCGCCTACACTGCTGAACATCGGCGGCCAGGATATGTAGCCTGCCTAAACAGGCGGTATCATACCGCGATCAGCCAGCGATCTGATTGTTATACACAATGTATTAGTATGTACTAATACGCTATACTCTATAAAAACGTCCAATGTCGAACCTCCGTCGGCTGGCTGTCTCTACAAATTATAATAATACTTCGACTCATTACTTAGAATATACAAATGTAGAATAAAAAATTTGACTTAATCATAGCGGGACGACTTTTAAATTCTTGTTAAATTCCATTGTTTGCACGAATTGAATTTTATATTAATCGTTTCGCGTCCAAATAACAATTAAAATTATTTACAATTACAGTGTAATGTCATTTGATAAAAAGTATGATAATCATAATAATACTTTGGATGTCAGACTCTTACTTCAGGCGCGTATACATGCAATCCTGTCACGTTCCTCTGTCTGTACTAAATCATGGGCGTGCAGCCTTACGTAGGTTCTCTACAATATTCTGTAAGATATGTAAACTTTCCAGCCCATAGGTGAAAGTATTTCAGATTACAGCCTAAAACAAATTAAGAATTGTAAGAAATAGCTAATCGATAGAGATACTGAAGAGATTAGAGAATCAAAACTCAACTATCTTGACAAAATAGATCAGACACTGACTTGTGGGAAGGTCAGAAGTCTCCAAGGCATATGTGCTTATCTAAAAATAGTCATGAATACAGAAAAAGCCCATTAGGATTATTAAAAGAGATATTTGTCAAACGTTGCTCTCTGCCTACCACCGAAGAGACCTAGACTGATGGCATATTAGTAATAATGAAAAAATTGTAAAACGATAAAAGATTGACGGCGTCCAAATATAAGTACGCCGAAACGGCTAACTAAATGAGTGCTACGAAAACTGTACAATATAAAAATGACGCGTTTTGTTGTTCCGAAGCCTCGGTTATTAATTCCCGGACTCGATTACCGAGCGTCAGTCAGGATTACGAAACCCGCTCACATCGGGGCGCGCCGCATTAACTCTTTGTTCCTTCATGCGCTTGCCCATAGCTGCGAGCTTTTTTGGCGATCCGTTACATTTATATGTATGTTGGAACTCAACTTAATGGACTGCAGTTCAGTTAGAATCTTTTTTTTGTTATTGCTACATCGATAGGTTCACTTATCAATTAATACGCTCACCCCATATTCCATAGGACGAATAACAAAACAGGTTAAAAATTAGCCTATACCCTACAAAGCTCTTCGGTATAATGCAAGTATAATGTAATGTTATATTTATATACACGGTAGACAGAGAGCACCAATTGAACTATATCCTTAACATCTTGAGCTTTTTCTACATTTATCTTTAAATTTTAATGTAACTTAAGTCTATAAATTGTCTATTTTTCCCGATGATTACCATTTCTTAGCATATCATTCTTTGTTTATGTTTTTGTTTATTTGGTCTGACGAACCGAAGAAGACAGCGAGAGGCTGCAAGATTCGGCAGGCCCAGGATTGAAAGGAGTGGCTCGTATTAGTGTAGCAGTGTTCAGCAGTGGATATCCACTAGATATCTAGAGGGTGACGGTGATGATGACCATCTATTATCGGCCGTAAGCTTGCAGAATGAGATATCTTGTACGTCGTTTTAGTACATTTAGTTTGTAAAAAGCATTTAAACTCTACAAGCTACGTTTACTGCTGTTTCTATTTTGGTTTTCATTGCATATATTATTCAAGGACTTATCGGTAAGGAACTAGGACTATATATGTTATAGCTAGTACTACTTAACATAATGTAGAATTATTTTACAATTTTGGTAACTGAAATACTGAATACAAATAAAAAAATAAGTAGAATTCAGTTTCTAAATAAAAATGACGCGACAATGTCCTTTCACATTTCTCTTCAGTACTTTTGACAATTGCTTAACAATGCCAACCTGGCATTGCTATGTACAATCTTATCGTTAAAACAAAGTAAAAAAAAAAATTGTACTGTCATCTTATTCTTCCGGCAATACACAATAATGGCGACAGTAGCTCCCGCACTTTTGCATGCTTTGTATTTTTTTTTTTCTCCCATTTCGCCACGGCTTCCATTTTCTTCGCCACTTTTGTCATTGTTAAGTGCGACTTTAGCTTGGTCAATTTGATTATTGCTTTCGTATAAGCCTTTACGGTAGATTAACAATACTGTAAATATAGAAAACAGTTTTAAAGTACTTGTACATTGTCAATAGACTATTTTTCGCATACCAAATATTTGTCCTAATTGTAAAGGTTTATTATATGGATGTAAATTTATCTACAATTTTATTATAATATGCAATAAACATAAACATTTAATTTTACTTTTGGATAAAAACAACAAGTTTCTATCGTGTGATATCATACTCAATATAAATTATTTTTAACATATTTATTATTTACTGTACATATAACTTTAAATAGTACATACATACATTACTTTATTTTTTTTTCGTACAAAATTATAAAATTGTAATTGAATATCACTTGTGATGTGCGAAAATTGTGATGCACGATATCCCAAAATTCCATTCACACACCGTAATGCGTTGAGTTTAAAAACCCAAGGCTCAAAGAATTAGCGAATACCGACGGCCGACACGTAAAAAATGTATTAGATATTAAGCCAAACATAAATTCTCAAACTCCATTAAACCAAAACGATTTATTTCTTGGACCTTACCGTACATAAAATGTTATAACTCCCTTGTGTTTGCGCAAGTGGATCTACTCTATATCGAAGTCGAAATATGAAGCGCAACGCGAAAGAAAACTATTACGTACAATTCATTGCTTGTCACGCTGCTTTGTAAATCACGAATGTTGTAATAAAAACAGCAATGTATCTTTTCGAAAATAAAATAACACGTACGAAGGAATAAATCTAGTAAAGAAGTAAAGGCACAGCTACACACACGTACGCAGCGTGTTCGCATAAATCACACATATGTAACCTCAGGTACCGAAAGTTAATTGCCTTCGTATGTTCAATGTTCGTTCTACCTGTGAGTGTGACGCAGGGTGTGGACAGGCAGGTTAGAAATAGTTCTTTTTTTTATTTATACGCTGTACTCGCATTTGTCTTGCGCCCGCGGCGCCATCTTTTTCTTTTGTCTCCACGATTAACCTCATGGCGATCCCAATTAGCAATTATCAGTAGGTTGTTTCGATACCGACACTTTTAAAAGTAGAGACAGGGATAAATTACGAAATGTTTTATTTATTATATAGCATCTTCATGTAGTGGACACGGAATGAAATTTAACTACGAAACTTCAAGAAGTATATATGTATGTCTATGTAAGATAACGTTTGGCGTTGGATAGAACAAGTGTTTTAACCACTTCACGGGTTATTTCACGAGTTTCTATTGGAATGCGTCGTCACAGGTTTCTTTCCGAAAACAGAAAAGGCTTGCTATAATTTTGTAATGTAGATTAATAGAAAATGTGGAGATATAAATTGGCGAGCCGATAACCCTCAAATTACCCCCTAAGGGTTACTTATCATTATACTAACTAACCTAACGCAGCTTAAAGTCAACACCCAAAATAAGTTGAATTGGATATCCTTTGTAATATGAAAGTGCTGACAAAGTGTAATTCACAGACACTAGTATATAAATCGTATAAAACCACTCGTATAAAACCAAGCGTTCCTCAATTTTACCCGCTTTGCCGTCTGCAACTACGGTAGTGCCTCGAGGCATTACAATTTGGAATTTCTTTTATAATTAGAACCACAATTTAAAAATTGACTAATGCAATCTTCTATTTTAATTTAGGTTGGTTTTACTATTTTAACTAGACACTAAATACCCCATTCATTCGGAACCAAACATGAAGTATACTTTTGACGATGACTATTGAAAATATATGTACCTTTTAATTATAATACTGACAGTCACAAATTATTATGGAAAAACCCAGTTTCACGTCGTAAATTGTTATATTTGATTTTCTCTAGTGATGCAACAATTTATAACCTATATAAAGTTAATAGTAACCCTTTAGGTAGAGTTCACCTGCGCCAACAGCAGGGGTGGAACTATTGTATTAATGTTCCTAAACTCTACTTGGTGTTGTTGCGGACCAATATGAAGAGATGTTCCACAAGTAAGGTTTCAGTTATATCCACCATTAGTTGTAGTTTGACTGCAGTGAGCACCAAATATCAGAGTATAAACTAATGCATATTTTAATTTACTTGTACTAAAAACTACATAGACATATTGTAAGCACCCCAGATCATATCTGAGATAGATAAATAATAGTCTCAATATCTTATAAATCGTAACCTCAACGCTATTTAGAGTTGAAGTCAAATAATAATACTAGCACCGCTCTATAATGTTGCTCTACCCAATCTCTACATAGGGACAAACAGTTCGTTTTATTGTCCGGGGTGAGTAACGTCGAGTACCTGGAACCCTCGGTAATTTTTAATTGACAAAGAAAAAAACTCAACCCGACCGATTTTATACAGGGAATTTATTTTATTACTCGTATTAGTTACCCGGCTGTGTGGGTGGGTTGTGCCGCACTACAAAAATATTTTAGTGGATATACGTAGGTACTAGAGGCAACACGGAATCCACGGAACCTTTTGGAAGAAATTAACTACAGTATTATTGGTGTTTAAGCAATCATTTCCCAGATACATTTATATGTAGGAAATTAAAGGTAATATAATGTTAAGTGCCAGCAATTTCTCTAATGGGTGATCGAATTAATGAGACTGTTTGTATGTGAACGTGACCACGTTGTTAAGTGTATTATATGCTTGATATACGTAATCAAGTTACAGCTATCTAAGTAATGTAAAGAATAGTACAAAAAACTAAAACTCAATCAGCGTATACAATACGAAGCGACAGTTGCGATGTTTTGAACATTCGGTCGCACAGGTAGACGCGCCCGAACAATACCGGTGCGGTCGGTGCGCAAAAACGCGGTAATGAGAGCACTGGCGGTAATGGCCGCCATTGTCTATGCGGCGAGCCGTGATCTACACTGGAAGTACATTAGATTGTAAAAAACGTATTTCTTTCAGTAAATTTTTCTTGATTCCGAATATAGACAAATAACTTTAAATAGAAGCTAATCCATGAATGTCCTATGTAGGACATAATGCAATTTCTTACATGGAGTAAAAATAGTATATGTATTATCGTTTTCAAAATTAGAACAATTGAAGGAGGTTTTTAGGGTTTTATAATTAAACATTGAGAAGGGGGCTCGGAAAATAATTTCAGAGAGGAGAAATAAAAGAGGTGGGCCAGGATTTGAATCTAGGAATCTGGAGCGGGACATTGTATTTTAGATCGCTAAGTCATTACAAATAAACTGTCCTATATAATCTACACTCGGTATTTAATACATTAATCAGACAATATTCATCATAGCCAACTCAACATCCGCAAATGAAAAAAATTGCACATCAGATTAAACTATAATCTACATTTCCTTCTCAACGTACCTTACATAATTGACCGTGGTATTACTAATATATTAATTGTATGTTCTGATATCTGATTTGATAAATTTTATTTGCTTCAAATAGCGTAAGCAATTGAAAGAGGCAGTCGTGCGTCCTTGGAAATGGATCTCGATTGCACAGATAGACGCGCCCGAACAATACTGGTGCGGTCGGCGCGCAAAAAGGCGGTAATGAGCGCACTGGCGGTAATAGCCGCCATTGTGCTATGAGGTAAATCTTGCTTATACATTGAAAAAAGCACACAATACCTATGTTTTGTTTTTTTTTTTCCATATATTTTACGGATTCGAATTTCTTGAATAGTTTGATAAATATTTTTGGGTAATTTTGCAAGTCCTCTTAATTTTATTTAACATTATTACTATAATGAGTCTGTTTGCCAGGATTATGAGTTCATTTCCCACCCAGAAAAATATAATAGATGTACGTGTTTGTTCTGTATAAAGTTGTTGAGTTGTTTATGTGAACTTTCCTCCGATGTTATTATTACTCTTTTATATACAAGTATTTTCGATGATATTATAACCACAAAATATTGACATCTAAATTCCAGTGTTTGTTTTGTTGTAGATAATATGGTTATAATTCTGATATTCATAACTATAATATTGATTTTAATTACTAAAATTTTGAAGTTAAAAATGTATATTTATGCAAATTTTGGAACATCGTCATCATGGAAGTGATAAAGGAATGATAAAGCATGCAGTGTCAGCGATTTTTTTGCGGTACCTGCCACCACGGGAATGTTTGGGTTTTCTCTTCAATTTGCTTTTGCAGAGTCATCGTGCAAAAATATTGTTAATTAGTTTCATAGATTTGGATTTCACAGTTTAATTTTTAATTTATTGTTCTGCCTCTCAAGCTAGTGAGCATTAGCTCTCATCTATCACCATTTAAACTATATGTATATATATGTAGGTATACTAATATTACATTATATATATACTTCTCTGTTCCCCATCTTACTACTGTTAATTTCCATCTAAGTCTTCCAACTCCGTTTACTAGGTACGGGACCCAATAAAAACCGCCTATTTTCTTATTAGTATCGCCTGTATAGGAACACAAGCCGTTATAATTATTTTTTATAATAAACATTCAATCAATAACTATTTCAGAAGACTATAAAAGTAATTAATGATTTGCAATTCACTTAAAACCTTAGTTTCGTGTGTCTGTGGAAGATTTTCCTAGCGATGTTGTAAATTAATGTCTTCAGAAGTGACACTTCTCATTAAATGACATCTAATTGTAATTTAGAGGCGATTTTTATTTATGACATTAACGTAAAACTTTCTATTCTAGGTCTGCTTTGATATATTTTCGCCGGAGATCAGCGCCTATTAGGCGTATATGGTGCTTGTCGGACACAGCTGGTGGCCGCTCGTGTAATATGTTAATATATAGGTATCAATGAATGAACGAAATTAGGCCGCTTATAGAAGGAGCAATATAACGCTATTATATATTAAGGTTTAACGACTGCATTGTGTAAATACAAATTATTGTATCATCACGCTCCCTCAACGAGATAGGTAGCGGATCGCTTACTTATTTGTAAATAAGATATTGCGTATTGAGCTACAGGAAATTTAACAGACGCAGCTATTGATTTTATTTCGTAAGGGCTGAAGTAAAATTGAGTTTTAAGGTTTGGTTTAACACGATAATTATAATTATTAAGATTGTTTTTCTGAGTTTTCTTGGATATTTTTCGGTTTCGTTGCACTTCAGCTGTAGCTCTTTTTCAATTTATTTAATAATAAACGCTACTTGTACGCACCGAATTATAGCTTTAAGTTGTAAATAATATCATATGAATGGACATGACACTTGAAGTCTTAATATTGTGTTATATACTTTCGTTATACTGAAGCTTAACGGTAACAAGCTTATACAACAATAAGCTTAACGGCAGACAGGCGTTTATAACACAGCGGTAATTTTAGTGTTAAAAGCTTTCGCAAAGCGCCGTCTGCGAGCCGCCGTATCGAGGAGTCCGATGTCATTGAACGAGTCAAATCTAGGATAAAACAATAAAACACCGGTGCCGAACACGAACTGGTTCGCTTACGTAAAGTGCACTCGATATTGTACAGACCGGTATGCAAATAAGACGGTCGAAATGAAGATACATTTTTTAATTAAAACCAAATTTAATAACTCAGCGGAAGCGAACCGAACAGATTTATGAAATGACATAAAACGTTTCGTTTAAATAACCAATTATTGCGTTCATAGAAATGTGTAATTATGTAAATAATAAAGTTAATGATATAACTGTATGCGCGGGATTTTGTACATTACGATCACCTACGTTCCCATCTTACTCATAGCGGTTTATACGTTGCTCAAAACTTGTCTATGATTAAACAACCTTGTCTCTGCTTTACGAGGAAAACTGTGATATATTAGGGACTGTGTGAGAGTTCATTGCACGAAAAGAACAGCGAATGCGGTCAAATGATATTTATGAGTTTTACATCACAAGTACTCCAAAACAGTTATAACCCTAGCGTTCAATGGATTACAAATTCTTTCCACTTCTTCCATCATTTAACTGTTAGCGTCCTGAATAAAGGACCATAGAGGGTGTCATCAAACTATTGTCCTTATACTAAGTCGCCTCGCAAATAGAAGCAGAAAATCGCTAAATGCTGCAAATGCTAGTAAAATTCAGAATCGATACGAGCTCTCTAAATATAGATTTTAGATATATGTAGATACTAAAAATGCTTACGTTTACTTCACTTCGTATTATTCATCAAAACATAAAAAATTATTATAAAAGTTTCATTAGCTCATATTCATTAAAACAACGCTACCGTCAACACACATGTGATTAGCATTCGAACATGCTCCAAAAATAATGAGAATAGATAGTGGACAAACGTGGAAACAAGATATGTTCACGGAACGAGGCGAGGATAAGATCTCTGATACCAATCGGGCGTACACACCTAGCAAGTGATATGCAAATGTTTATGACAAGAACGAAATGAGTAAATTTCCATCCGCGGACATTTGGAGCGCGCGGCTGCCCGCAATTGTACGGATATTATCGTCATTTTATGCTAATACGGAGATCTTCGACCATTAGACGAGCTCCAAGGAGATAAATTATACGATGCGCGGGCGCAAATTTAGTATTATTTCTAAATTTTTTTTTGAATTCTCGTAACGGTGATGTCGTCGCGCGTCTCGTTTGCGGCGCTCGAGGAAAGTATGTTATGATTTCTACTTTGTGTTCCGTCTTGAAATCGCTTTTCGGTTTTATCGCCGTAATTATATTCACAGACACCATTTTGTCCATAATCGATCGCTTGCGTAAAGCGTTCAGTGCTATCGAGATGTTCACACATAATACGTTTATAATTGCAACAACGGTTTTGCAAAAACGAATTGATATTGCACAATTTAGTGTCGTTGATTTGTGAATCTACGTCTAAATATCCATTATAATATGTAAATTATGAATTGAATGAAGAATTGAGGCAACTGCGATGCTTCAGATTACATTAGTCTTTTGCGAATACTTGTTGAAATTTTCAATATTTTGATTGAGAAATGATGTTTTATAATAAGTAATTAGTCTTAAAAGTTCACGCTTTGTTTGAAGTGCTCGATAAACATTTATATTACTTTACTTTTTAGTAATAGGTACATACAAACTAAACTTGCATACTTAGCAATTAAAGAATTCAATGGATTCTGTCAGTGTGACCTAGTACAATCAGAATTTATGAAACCAGCCATTTCAGCTATACATTCCAACTTCTAACCATTTCAAATGTTACAATCATAGAGCCAACGCCAATCGTGGCCATCTCTTTCATGGTTGGCCGACAGCAGCAGACCTCAAGTTCCTTTTTATCCTTTGAACCGCATTTTAAACAATCATTGCAGTAGACAAATCTTTAACCAGGAGAAGAATTTTTATAATAATGTATACAACCAGCCAATAGATATGAAACTAAACGATTTGTATATATCGAATTAAAAACATTCTTGAACAACACCGAATACGTGAAGAACAAAAAGCGGGCACGATCTTCCAATTAAAACTATTAGGTACTGACGCTTCTTTTTTTATTTATTTGTATCGTATAATAACAAGTACCGGTCCGATGTTATATGATCGCTCTGACCGGTCATAAAATTTGAATTACACTATATTATTTTTCGGTTTATTTATAAGCGCCCGATAAATCTTGCACTCTATACTAGTCTGGTGGTACCTTTTTATTCAGGTGCGTAGTTTAAGATATGGTCTTCTTACGTAGTGTAATAAGATATTCATGTCGACTCAAAGTTTGAACATGTAAAAACATGAAGGTTCCAGAATGTTCTGACATGTAGAAAGAATGGCAGAACGGTGAACTTCAATGGGTGCACGTGCCGAGAATGATTAAAACTCACTTATCTTGATTTAATAAATTAAAACCTGGCCGACGAGGGAGCCAGAAGTCTACTAAAACAGCGTACGTATATAAAGAGAATAGTGAAGGAGATGATGTAAAAGAAACATGTCAGGTCTGTAAGGATAGAGATATTACATAGTCTGAACTCTATGCCTATACCGTAAGAGCGTGATGATATAAAAATAATGATGATGATTGAAAGTTGCACACAACTTATCCACAGAAATGTCTGTTTAACGTCAAACCAAATATTATTATTCAATTATTAAATTACATTAAATATCTTTTAAGACCCTAGGATTGATTTAATATGGGGTTTAAGTATTCTAATTCGTTTTTTGTTGCGCTGCTTAGCAATTTCGCAAAATAGCAATTACTATTGCTCGATTCGATACATGTACATAAAAAAAGTAACCAATGATATGCATATCGTAGAAGAAAAAACCGCTTCGTATGTTACAAAGAGCTTAATACAACCTTCAATAAATGACCGGTCGAATGTGTACTTACTTAACAAGTTTTATTGTTAAATAAGAAACATTAAAATTTTAATTCGAAATCCGAGGCGAAGACAACAGGCCGCTCAGCCTCATCTGTCAAAACCGCTCAATGTTTTTAAAAAGGTTTTAAGATCGTCCGACCTGACTTGTTATTGTTATTTATATTAAGACAGCCCGAATTGCTGGGACCCTTCGCACTTGGCGTGAAAAAAAGGAAACAATCATAAGCGGGCCGTTTCGATTCTTATCGTGATCGAGTGTAGGTCGATTTTCGATTGTTCGCGATTCTTAGTAAAATGTATCACTAAGGGTATGGAATGCAACGGATTGCGCGACTCATGTGTAGGTACACGTTTTTTGTGCGCGCGGGAAAGAGACGCGAGATGGCGTAAGGGTCGTTTGCAAAGTGCACTAATGGGAATTGTATGTGAGATTGCGTCGTGATGTATTTCGACCGAGTTATGCGCGCTTCATTTGAGTTCGAAATTCAAGTTTCTGTTTTCGATTTGCAGACACCATTTTGTTTAGTCCTGATTGCACATCCTTTATCCATTATGCTGTGTGCGTAGTTTTTTTCTCGTTATTGACTACTTCCAGTTAAATTAACAGGCGAAATGCGGTGCCGACCGGGACGCTATTTTTTTTCTTTTTTTGACAGGAATAGATGAGGTCTTTGTTAGATTGATGAACTTTACGTATTTTCTGAGTGCAATATTTTTTAAATTGTAAAGTTAATTGCTTACGAAGTTTTCTTTTTACATTTTGTTGCGAGACATACGTGCGTAATTAATGTATTATTTGATTATACAAATTGTTTTATAAAATTCTAGTTCTGTTGGTGACATATAACTATTTTGTAAATGAAAATAATGTAAAATGTAAGACGGCAGAGAATGAATAAATAAATAAATAAAATAATACAGACACTGTTAATGCATTAACATGGTACGGTCTTGTAAAAAAATATTCGATACATTGTGAGTACTCGCCGTTATTCACACGATTCATTTGAGAGTCATACATACAAGGAAGTAGTGTTAAGTCTGACAACTAAGTTTGTTAGCGTAGTAGGTTACGTCCTTAACCTTTTCATTCTGCAATGAGACTTACGGCCAAGTGGATTGGCAAAAGCGTAGATGATGCATGTTTAATTTATAACTCAGTATGATCTATGTTATGTACGAGTACATATAGAGTTGAGGGAAAGAGATAGTAAATCACATTCTGTCCTTCATTAGTTAAAGATGTGTCTGTTTGGTAAATTAAATGATACTAGTGGCCCAGTAGCGATAGAAATTCAATCATAAACAATAAAAAAATCAGTTAGAGCATTGTCTAGGTTCTAGTGTCAAATACTACGCTTATATAAGCCTTTCCTTTGTGTTACTTATTGACAACAATTATTATTAACGTCTCATGTCTGACATCTGACAATGGGAACGTAAATAATAAATGGTTCATTTAATTCAATTTAAGGTATTTGTAATACATACAAATACATTAAATATTATAGATAATATTATCCTATTCTCACAGACTTTACCCATAGACGTAAGAGTATATATGCGCGTATGTGTCAAAT
>DWDT01002491.1:0-13650 GCA_018245595.1 Microceris scylla | reverse complement strand
TGTGCCAAATTTCATACTCCTCCGTCCGCGCAATTTTCGTAAAAAGGGGTACAAAGTTTTTGCTTCACGTATTAATACCGTACCTAAACAATCTAATATGTAGATTCACCTGATATTATTCCATTAAAGTCATATACGAGTATATCAGTGCGTGGGATATGCCGTAGTATGACAAGATATACTGTACTTGACGTCTCATTAACACATACTTAGGGTGTTAGTTTGAAATTCTTGATGCGTATAAAGATCATAGCGTAGTAACCGAGTTATTTCTTTTGTGAGGTAAGTAATTCAGGCACCTGTAATTTACTTATCAATTTTGGGGATTAGGTATAATTCATTATCATTATCATCAGCCTATCTTAGCCCATTGCTGGGCATAGGACTTCAGAAATGAGCGCCATCGTGTCCTGTCCTCATCCTTAATTATAATTATATAATATATTACTTAATTATAATATTAATATTTAATTATAATATTAATACTTAATTATAATATTAATATATAATTATAATTATATAATTACAATGCCCTTTAATTAGAAGTAAATGTCCATACATTATATTTTGTATTCGTTTTGATTTATGTAACATACGTAAGTAATTAGGAGAATGTAGTGCAGTCGCTATCCAGTAAGTGAAGCCTATATCTACTAATGGAATATTGAAGGCTGATGATAGAGTATTTCGATGTAATATTTTGAAACTTGCGAGTATATAATTACCGTACTAATAACATAGTAGTACGCCCATATTCCGCCAAAAGGGGAAGCAAAGAAGTGTAATACCCACCATAGAATACGGGATTAGCCTATTGCCATACGCCGGCCACAAATCAAGACTCAGAGCTACTATTAAGAAATTCACGTTAATAAACCTAATAATACATGACGGTATAGTACTTATATAAAACTATAGGTAGGCAGACTAGTGTAGTATACTCGAAAATCTCACACACACGTTTATGGAACATGTTCATAGTAATTACTATAACAGCTGAAAGTTAGCAAGTTTACAAAGTTTAAACTTTATTTCCAGATAGTAACGTCGCCAGCATAAAAAGGAATGACAGTGTTGACTGGACATTATACATGCTCGCGTTTTATTAAACTACCTACAGCTAATTTTAATATACCGTCTACTTCCATAATAGGGAACGAGGTGCGCACCTCGTCTAACCTTTAACGTTCAAAGGCAATTTTTTAATTATAATAAATTTCATGTTAGTAATGGGAATTCTTTATAAATTTGAATTGTTAATTACCGCGCGTGGCTCGCAGTTGGTAAAACATCGGAGACACATAGCACAAGTGTTTTGCTGATCGCTTTCACTCATTGGATGGGTGCGGGTAAATTAGGTCGGGATTTATAATTGCGTTTTATGTTAGGAACGTACCTAATTAACGATAAAAATCGTTGATGTTTTCAGTAGTAGGTACGGAGTCTGAATTATTTGTGTATGATTTATGCCTGTAGGTTACGCTCTATTCTATACGACGTATAGCATAACAGGTGAAAAGGGAGAGAACCAGACTTCTTTGTCTAATCCTTCGGGGAAACACAGATCTGATGATATATACGTCATGTTATAAAATTGTTACATAGACGGCTTAGATACTAACAAATTGTACCAAATCCTCACAAAAAACTTATGATGTTATGTATTTTTTTAAAACACATAGACGACAGAAACGAGAGAAAAAATTTTGATGGACATTGTAAGTAGGTAACTATATATCAGATTTTAGCAGTTATTTAAAATATATCTCTGTGTCACATTCTTTTCTTCGGTGCATTATACTTCGAAAAATATTAAAATTGGATTCTTTAAACCTATTATATTATATTGGATTATTGGATGGTGGATTCTTTAAACCAGTTGTCAATTGACATAAATCATCGACTCATCATTGACTCTTACCACGTGGTAATATTTTCGGGTTGCGTTGCCCACAAAATGTTTTAATGTACATATCATCACCATCATCATCATCAGCCTACATACATATATGTAGCCTACATACATATGTATATGTACATATATGTAGAGAAGAAAAGTTACAATAAAAAATGAGGTTACCCAAACAAATTAAAGTCTATTACAAGAAACAATTGGTGACAGTGGAACTTCCATCATTTTATTGTTCTGTTTCTGCTATCTGTTAAATTTATTGTACCTAACTTTAACTTATTCAAGCCGTGGGTAAACAGTTCAAATAAACATTATTCACCATATTTCACAGTTTTCCAACATTCAGTTGGTTGAAAATTGTGGCTTTTGTGACTACTGCACTCTCTATAAATGCGCAACCCGATCTAGTTTATAGGGTGGACGTAGGAGTAGACATTGTTTTTTATAGAATTAGAATAAAAATAATAGCAATTTATTACTGTGCAGTTACGAGTAATATGATTATTTAAATTCCTCTATGTTGGAATAAAACGATAACATGTCTTTTTGCGTTTTTTTTTTCTACAGCAACCCATTAAAGCCCTACAATTTTCCTACAATGGATAACTTCTGGTAAATTAGAAAATAGTGATGGAACTGTTAAAACAGGTTATAATAATATCGATATTTGTTCAATTCAGATCAATAATAGATGTTTACTTATTAAAGTTCATTAAATTGTTAGAGGTAACAATGGATTTATGACAGACTGCCACAGTGCTTAGATTGTTGCTATTTTTATGCAATTAAAAAAGGTATAGCACATCTAAAAGTGTTTATTACTAATTATCATCTAACACCTATCTAGACTGCCTCGTTGGTCGAGTGGTTGCAAGCGTGATTGCCGATCGGGAGGTCTTGGGTTCAAATCCCGGGTCAGGTACTATTGGATTTTTCTAATTCAGAATTTCTAGTAGTGACTCGGAGTCTGGATGTGTGCCCGATGTATGGCAATAGGATTATATACAATACATTATAGGCAATAGGACCTATTCCATTGTGGGACTTACACGTAACTGGTGAAACGTGGGAGTGTACACAGGAGTGCCTTTGCCTACCCCTTCGGGGATTACAGGCGTGATGTTTCAATACGTTTATCATCTAACAATATGGTACATATTTGTCTGTTGAAAACGCATTAAAACAATCATTTCTATTAAAAGCTAAGAGCAAAATTATTATGAAAAGCTCCTACTGTGAAACAACTGCGTATTTGCACATTTTGCTTTTCACTTAGTTAAATAGCAACAGCTAGGCATGAATAGTTTGTTGATGAAAACCTATTAGAAAGAAGCTTGAGCCGTTTTATTATTGTTAATTAAGTTAATGGAGTTGTAGTATTAAATTGCAATGTGGGGCAAAAGTTTGCATTCATAATTGCGCATTTCCATTTCAATTACGTAAGTGGTTATATAGATTGCTTAAGGCTTATTCACAATATAATATAATCTCGTAAAGTGTTTCATCAGCAACATAAATTCAAAACGGGCAGTGCAAATTGATCTACGTAGAATTATTTTTCATGGATAAGGAAAGAACTGCTTTAAGATATACATAGTATGAGGTTTTGTTTAAGATTTATTTATTTATTTATTTATTATACAAAAATCCACATCTCTTAGAAAATAGCAATACACATCTTATAATTTACATAAAGCCAGTGACGGATTTTCATTTTATTATCTTAATTTATAGGCAAATGAACCGTAACACTAAGGCGAATAAACAATTTTCAGAACAGTCTAATGTGTATTAGTGACTATGCTACCGTGCATGCTTGTCTGTGTGTGTATGTGTGTGTGTATGTGTGTGTGTATGTGTGTGTGTGTGTATGTGTGTGTGTATGTGTGTATGTATGTGTGTATGTATGTGTGTGGGTATGTGTGTATGTTAAATCAGTATAATGCGATTAAACCGTTTAAAAATACCTTAATATGTTTTATTAGACGAAGTAATGACGTGATATTTTTTGAATTTTCTCATACGTTCAGACATATATACGATTTTTTTATTTTTATTTATTTATTTATTTTTTTTTCAACCCATTACAATTCCACTGCTGGAATACGGGTCTCCTCTCATGTTGAGAGGGTTAAGGCCATATACGATTAATTATGTGAATTACGCGACTGTAGGCAGTGGAAATTTATCCATAGAGTCGACATTTTCCATTAGCTCATCGTCTACTGGATTGTTTTTATATCGGTGTCATAGTTGTCAATTTGCTAGGTAAATAGGAGACAGACACTGAACAATAAACGTCATGTAAAAAAGTTTTGATTTTGTGCAAAGAAATTAGAAACTGAAGGAGAGAGGAGAAAAGCAAGAAGTGCTTTGGTGAACAAAATTATCGTCAACACGACAACCTTCATTACATTCGACGAGTTGGTGTCAGATGGCATGGTATGACGTCATGAGTTAGTGGCGCGCATCATATAATTGCCATTCTTTGTGGGTGTTTATGGGTTTTGTCAAATTGGGTCAATCAACCTGGCGAATACAGAAACAACAGAGTATTTCAAGACTTATGATTCTTTAGAAACAGCTTACGCTTCAAAACAAGGACTTCCTAGCCACACGTGTTCCATCTTGGGACGCATCTGCGCTTTCCATCGGGCGACATCACGGCCAAAGGCTAGCTCATAACATAATAAAAGAAAAACTTAATGCATATACTTAATGCATAGTTTAAGTACTAACATAGGGTAAGTTCTTTGTATTACTAACCCATTCGATGTAGGTATATGTCCTATCATGAGTACCTACTAACATAGTATTTTTAAAGCACCTGTAACAAAAAATATGGGGCCTGGTCTGAAATAAAAATTATTATTATTATTATATATCAAAAATAAATATAAGTGTAGTTAAACGTTATGACCACAGATATGATTGAAGCAAATGGACTTACAGACAGAGGACAATAATAATACACGTATGTTTGTACAACCATTGTGGTAAGCATGTTCACGTACTATTATAGTTTTAAATTTTTAATTAAAGTTAAGTGAGTAGCAATTTTTAAAGTCATAAATTAAAAATAATCTATTTCAATCTATCACGCATAAGAGAAAAAAAAAAAACTATGTGACTGGAAAAACTTGTTTCAGAATGGCGAGGTGGGCGGTAAATGATTACAACACGCAAACAGCTCGTATAAAACTTTAAAATTATGTTATTCATTGTATTTCGAAAATAGGTTACATTTAACAATCCATTATATTAAGTAGGTACTCTTGAATAATATTATACATTTTCTATATTGCGCGCGCTCCGTAATTATCATTTTAATATCAACCGTGTTTATTTGTTATGCGAAGCGTTTAATTTACTTCTAATTCCATGTTATATTTTATTTATATTCCCGCTATCTTACTTTAACTAGACTGTTATTGTAAGTTAATATAAATACGAACGAACAGAACTACGAAACAATTTACGGAGGTAACGTTTATTTTCTTGAATAACGAAAATTTTAATGTTTGTTTTGAATTTTACAATTTATAAGCAAATGAGTAAAACGTAGTTCAAGTATTATCTGTGTATTCAAAAAATAATAGGCAGTTACGTAAATACCTACTTGGTTATAACAAAGCGAATTTTTACTCTGCTGTGCTTTAAAAAAAAACTTGACTACTGAGATGTTTGAAAGCAAAGCTCGGTTTACGTGTCCCTCGGTAAATAAGTATTCAGGTGCAAAGGTGTTTTAACCCTCCACACTTTCGCCACTCTTTTAGTCGCTGAGCGGCGATGCTATCTTTTTGTTTTCACTGAAATTGAAAGAACGATGAGTAGATTTTTACGTCTCCGTCGAGAAGGAGAGAAGGTATACCCGATAGTATATTTATGTCGCGCTGCTGCGAAAGTATTTTCCTAGCTGCACGGAGTACTGTGGAGCTGAGCTGACTATGTTGATCCAGTGCAGATGAACCGAAATATAGTTTAGTGGTTAATCAACATTTTGGATAATGTCTTATAGATCAATAGTAGATTAAATAATTTGCTGAATTACAACTTAACTATAACGCCCGTTTCACTTTTTTATAATTTGCTGATCATTTATGATTTTCAAAGTGATCTAGAATTTCAACTATTTCAATGTAAGAAGTTTCAATGTAAGATGGAAAATAGGATTAATATTAAATAGGCAATTTAAAGATACACTACAGAGCATAAGGGTAGGCTTTTGTGGCTGAAATACAAAATTCAGGATATATTCGGCCGAAACATTGATCGAACGACTTCGCTTTTCCCTTTTCAGCGCTTTCGTGTGTACAATGAATAACGCCATGAAAATTACGGATGCATTTTGTCTTAAGTTTAGTTTGAATATAATTATGTATACAACATATTATTATTATCATGATTGCGTTCTTTTTCAGGGACTCAGATACGACTAATATTATTTGATGAAAGTATATAAGTTGAAACTTTTTTTTCATTTGTATTTAAAAAGTTATAGGTCTATAAAGTTAATTTAGGTTGAGAGCGATCGACTCTTGTTCGTACGACTTGTATGACTGACTGCTGAGTTGTAGCAAAATTTCACAAGTGAAATTTTAATCGGTCGATGAACACTTTTATTGCTAGGTGACAATAATTATATGAAATACACCAGACTTAGACCACCAATCCGCAGCAACGGGAGTCGGTACTGGAGTAATGATTTGGAGTATACCACAGGCCTAGCTCAGTTATAAAAAAAAACATCCGTGCAACGCGGTGGAGATCAAAAAAATTACATTGAATCTAAATGTTGAAACACTATTCCTTTCAAAATACATATTTATATTCAATTCTTTACCTACTTTTATTTAACTAAAATTGAGTAAGGAATATGCATTTTTCTCTGAACATACATCAAAGGTTCTGCAGTTGACTTAACGTCATTTCTCGGAAGAAAACGGCTGCACGAGCCGGTAAAGGCTCCGACTTCGGTAAATCTAGTATCCGTCGCAATGCAATCCACTTTGTGGATATCAGCGAGCTTTGAAAGCTGTGATAAGGTAAATTGAATTTAAATTTTTATCTCAGCTTCACATTTTTATATTTATATTGCTTGCTCCTTTTCAAAAGGGTTTTGAAATTGACAAGTCAGTTCCTTTTATGAAAATACTTTAAGAACGTACTTTTCTCGTATTGGATGGGTTTAGTAGTGCAATATGTGACTAATATAAAAATTAGCTTTAGTAAATAAATAATTCTAGCTTTATTAAAAATAATAATATAAAATATAATCTTCTTAATATAATCTTAATAACAATAATATAATTTTATTGAACAGGGCAGAGATTTACTTTTAGCAAGTTCTTATACCACACCATAAAATTGTACTTGGTTATTCTTACGAGTATTGTATACCTATCAAGAGAGCGATTCTTACAACAACTCATATGCACACTCGCATGTATTATGATTTAATGCGCTAACAGTTGATATAAATAAGTGTGGACGTGGACACTGACAGTGCGACTGGTCCACTAATTTAAGGTCGCTCAGCGAGCTATGGAAAGGGCTATGCTCGGCGTCGCTCTGAAGGATAGCATCAGAATTGAGGCGGTCCGACAGAAAAACCAAAATTATCGACATAGCCCAAATAAGAAGATACATCGCACCATTATTTTATATTATTTTGATTGATTTTCCAACATTCATCCGTGTATGACGCCAAATTTTATGAAGTTCTGAAAAATATAAACAACGTTTAAAGACTTTTAACCTTTTATTTAGTGCATAACAAACCTTTAGATTAGAAAATTAGCAATTTTATACATATATTATGAATCGAATTACTAGTGGTAGACCACATGCGATGGTTTGTACTCAAAACTGAATCCGAAGGATGAGACGCAGCCGATAAGCTGGCTTGTTTTTATACCTTAAATTTCAATATTTCGGTAGCTTTGTTAGATGGGTTGTAAAGTCGAAATTTTGTTGGTGTGTAACATTAAGATGAGAAAATTATTAAGACTGACATTTTGAAATAGAAAAACTTTTATGAGTACTTAAATTCGTTACATTGTGTGTGTTCATTCAAATTAATTGGGAAACTAATTGAACATAACTGTAGAGATCCGGAAATAATGACTGGATATCGTAAAGCCGGTTATTTCATTATAATTTTGCTGACACTAATTCATTTTATTAATAATTGAACTAGTCAAAATACATAATTAACTATTGGTCATTGGAGTGTAAACTTGTAATATCGGCGGTACGTAATGAAATTATCAAATGATGTGGTTTAAAATGATTTCTGGCAATTGTGGTGCAGTGGGAGGTCGATAAAATTAACGCATTTTGGTAAAATAGTACGTTGCGGTTTGCGTAACCGAACATTGTTTGAAAAATATTCTGACCATGGTAGGAGAGCGATCGCAGTACAAGGCGAAGATAAATTATCTGGCCGCATACGGGCAGCAGCGTAGGCGATGCAAGAAGCCTTGCTCTATGATTTTTAACGTGCATGCTCTACATTTGGATTAGGGGCAATAACCTCTAACGTGCCCTATCGTCAGCAGTGTTTATAGGGTTGTTTACTCCCGAGTTCCAAGTCCTATAGAACTGTGGCTATACATAGGAAACAAATCCAGAATCCGAACTACTACTTTAACCTAGAGAAACTCAACAGCACCACATCTGGGGATTGAACCAGGCCCTTTCAATCAGACGTCGTAGTTGTAACTATAACCAACAAGGCAATCAACACGGATGACCAACCAAGTAAGATCACATTCCGCGTTTACTGAAATAATTAAACATTCCCGTAAGGCACGACGAATATTTTTGGAAAGCTTTTGAAGATGTCTATAATTTTTTTCTTCGCCTAAATGCACCATACCACCATACGAACTAATATAATATCACACTGAACAGTGCAACATAAAAAGAGCTACTACCAAAGTAACAACCGGAATACAGCGAAGTTAACTTTAGCTACTCGATAACAGATGGCGTTCATTGTATTCTCAACGTGTACAGACCGGGTTTTGTAGACAACCATTTATAACCTAGAATACAATTTAATTTCCGAACATTAAGGGGAATTTTTAATACGTTCAGATAGATTAGATATTATTAGTTACGTTGCTATCATAACAATATTCTACTTTGGATATACATTTTTTCCTAAGAAATTACTCTCGTTCTTATAAAATGAAATAATGTTAATGAAATATAACGTACAAGAACGGATTGTTTCGTTGTAGAAATTATAGTTGTTGTTGCATTTAAATTAGTTGTTTTCGCGGTTATTAAGCAATGATTTTACATAATATTAAAATAAAAAAATCCTTCTATTGAAATGTTGTTTCCGCCTCAAGCTCTTGTGGAATAAATGTATTATCTTTGCCTTCTACAAAGTTGAAGCCGTTGCTATAGTAAGTATCAACAAAACAATCCAGCGCTTTTGTCATGAAAATCTAATAAACGCACGTAGTATTGGCCCAATAGTGATATATTATTACTTGTCTATAATGTGGTTTTCGATCTCGCGGGACCAATTTCTGAATCGAATCGTGGTCAGCGTACAAACATTCGTGACATAATTTATCTGATTTCGCGGGTTTTTGTTTAAACAGCTTTGAGCTGATTACATTGTTAGGTTTAACAAAATTATTGAACATACTACAATTATTTTCATCAAAATGTTTTTATATTATTATATCAACACGCTGAGTTCCTTTTGGGGTACGCAGAGTACATAAAGCGCTTGTTGTAGTTAGAGTCCCAAATACATTCACCACTCGTAATCATTTAAAAGAAAACAAACAAAAAGGCGATGAAATAAAACTTAAAGCGTTATGTTTTTTAATTAGCGATAAAATAAATTTATCAGTGTAAATAAAATATACCATGGTAAATAGATTATGGTATTTACAACAGGACACTCTAAAGTCATCTTCAACCGGCTCAATATCAGACAGACATTTTCCAATGGCGATGAGCAACATTTTAACTAGTCCTTACGCACAGAAAAACTGTTTTCATTTTTTTTTATATAATACATTAATTCCGCGTGGGCAAATCGAAACAACATTATTGTTTCGAAACAAACAATCTTGTACGAGACAACTGAGGAGAGTTAGAAATGTACAATAAAAAGGTACGGCGCAATAACCTCATCAATAATTCAATATAAACAATGCTGTAATTGGAAACGACAACAACCTTTCAGATGCTAACATTGATACCAGTTATAACGAGCATCAATGAATTATTTACGTCGGCGTACTACAGACAGAAATAGTTTCGTCTGACAGATATAGGTATGTACCTACAGTATAGAGCTAATTCATCTCCACAGGTTTCGGGGAAATAGAGATTCCATTGCTGGAAATAGTGCTATCACTTTCTATACTTTCGCTATCTGTTGTTTTGACGGGACCGGGGAGAGTGAACGTGAAAGGGAAAGGGTATTATGCCCTTGGCGAGGCTGTATAAATATGTTGCGCACCTATAAATGCATTTTTTTGTTATTGTGCTGTGCTTTTAAATTTCTATTATGAAATGGAAATGTTTCGGAACGTTCGCTTCGGGCTAATTTCAGAACGTTGTTGCGTTTATGTTTAGAGAAATTTATGAATTGTATAACGTATGTCAGTTTATTATTATCTCATGGTTTCGGCAGTTTTAGGGTTTGTATAATATGTGTGATAGGAAAAATGTTTGAAAAGTTGTTTACCATTCTTTCGACATTTTATTTCGTGATTATGATTCTTATTAATTGCAACAATTCAGAGCGCAATTAATAATTAATTTTCGAATTAAATGTTTTTCATGCTTTGTATGTTCGATTTAGACATTATCGTAAATTCCAAATTATACCAAAAGAAAAAAAAAATTAAAAACTATTCTTTTTTCAAAAGTGACATTAGACTAAAGCGTGTTCTCTTTATATTAAATTAAAAGATACGAAATGTCTTACTCATTATTATTATTATTCAAAATAGTTCGAAGCCTCACGAAAGACGATATCAGTATCGTTAATTTAAAGGTCCAGTTCACTTACCATTTATTAATAAGACCGCCTAAAACGGAATATGTTAATTTAGGCAGTCGTGTTTCACTAACGCGAATTTAGCGGGAATTATGTTAAAGGCTCATACTCGTATTAATTAGGCCAAAGTTAATGTTAGGCAAATGCTATGCCGGAGCTCAAATTAACTGTTTTACAGGTAATTTATGTATTTCGATACTCTTCCTAATTATGATATCACGAAGGGAAAAATGTTTATCCTGTAAATGATTTTAGATAGTAATTATTATTATAGTTGACTTAATACGTTCTAGATACAGATGAGCAGCAGCCAGCTCTGACTTAGAACGTGACCGTCAAAGAAACTTAAATGAATGTAAGTTCGATACACATATATCTTTAATATATTCCATATCTGTTACTATAGGGATTAATAAGTGAATAATGATTATATATACCAAATTATATCAGCATAAATTTACGTCGAAAAGTCAGAACAATACTATTCTCAGTTAGGAATACTTCAGAGCCTTATCAATTCCGATCTGTTGTCCTTATCGATATTTCGGTAACATTTCGTTTGAAAGCTTTTTATAAATATTATATAATTAAAATCTCTGACCGTGTATTATTGTTAAATCACAGTCTTTAGGCTCTATCTATTGCAAACTAAACTCCGGGCGGATCTGTGCCATGGTAACCAAACACATTATACACTATATAGATATATATTACTTATTATGTATATATGTATGTACGTATATATACATTTTTTACATCCAGTCACAGAACAAATACTTAGGTATATCTTACATAAATCCTCTTGTTCTGGGCGTTCTGGTAAGAATCGAAACCCGGACCTCCAGTACAGCAGTTAAGCTCACTAACCACAACACTATCAGTCTTAACCAATTATTTTAAAAGTAAAGCGCACCATTGTGGATTTCCATGAACTAATACTTACGCCTACCGCGATAAATTATTTATTATTACACATATCAGTTATAAAAGTATTTCCACATTTAAAAGTGAAGTACCTACTCGTACATGTTAGCGTAAATTAAATCCGATTGACCGTGGCATACACCCACACGAAACACATCGAGTCTTAAGTGTGGCTTCGCGTGTCAGTTGCCCCAGCGACGCTCGCGTGCTCCGCTCAACGAGTACATGACTGTATCGTATGCAAATACGAACTGTGCATGATTGTAGTAGACCTTCAACAAAAGGCAAAAAAAGAAACACTGAATCGGGGAGCTTTTTCTATTCGAATACATTTTTTAAATTGCACGTAAAGGAAAATAGTTCGCTGATTTATTTCTCCCGCTTTTATACTCAGGGGCATATAATACACACGCGATATCCGAATAAGTTCACGTAAATTGGAATGTAGCTGTTGGGTATGTACCGCAATCCGATATTAAGTTATTGTACTGGAACGAAGTACATTGCTTATTAAATATCAAAAGAACACTTACTAAAATTAGAATTATATGCGTTTATAGTACGTATATCTGTTTATTGCATAGTCTTACAGAATAAATAATAATGGCGAATATGTTTTTGTTTAGAGGATCTTAGGAGCATCCAAAAGTTTATTTAATAAACTTTTTCAAGTACGTTATTAAGCGGAAGCTCCTAACGCTGTTGGTCAATTCCAAGCTTTTACGTTCGCGCACATCACGTTACATTATTCATGTAGGATCCCCAGCATTTATGTAGATTTTCAATTTTTCTCATGCATTTAAAATTTTTAATTATTAAACTTCCAACGTATTCATGAAATAAAATTTGCTCTGGTCGAGAGAGAATAAATTTGTTAGGTTACCGGACCTTTACCTTTAAAATCACTAGACGTACGAGCGTGCTATTTCTTTAACATTAAGGTATTGTAAAATATCCGGTATAAAAAATAGACAACGGCCAAGTTACTGGAACATTTCTATATTATGAAGGCTACCGTTAAACACTAAGTATTACGTAAGCCCGTTGTTACCTGACACAGGTAGTTTACGGTAACTATATAAACCGTTTAACAAGTTAAAGAGCGAGTTGTGCAGCCGACAGGTGCAACAGTTAACGTTTATAGTTCCTGTGTAAATTTACTTGGAATCTATGGTAAGTTACCGGGCGGACTTTGAAGTGACAAAATTGAATACACTTTCGTCGACTAAGCTACAACAAGCAGGCCAGTTGCAGTGAGACTTTCCAACTTTTATTGAATAAAATTGCTGCATCTTATTCCAATGTCTGATATTTTTCTGCGCGTGTCTAAAGTATAGTTTTATTTATACTAATAATAATAATCGACCCATTATAATGCCACTTTTGAAATATGGGTCTCCTCTCATATTGAGAGGGTTAAGGCCATAGCCTGCCACGCTTGTCAAATGCGGGTTGGCAGACTTCACACACCTTAGAAAATATTTTTTTTTTTTACAAATTCTAAGGTATGCAGGTTTCCTCACGATGTTTAAAAGATATTTTTATCGTGTCACAGTTTTAAAACGCTTGTTACTTATATTAGACATGTCCTTGTGACGTATATCTCGACGTTACAATATTAAATGTTATCGATATAAGTTTTTGTGGTAGCAAATAAACCGAAATAATATTAATATTATGTTGAATTTCCTGTGTATGTATTGACCGACGAGATATCTGACCCAATTGTTCGCGAACAATACGGGAAACTTTTGACGAAAGCAAATATTACCCAAAG